>CAAKMY010088113.1:12147-42417 GCA_901111285.1 Corrigiola litoralis | reverse complement strand
AGAGGTAAATTCAACTGGCTAGGACGGTACACCTTACCGACCCCTTGTTGGTAACCTTGCTCCCGAATCTGAATTTGTGGTACGCATTACCATACGAGTCACTCATGAGGTGCTCAAATTCGAGCTGCTGCCCCACCTCGGATCCTACATCTCGTGGTCCCTTTTGGTCTACGAGGCTAGATTTGAAAGGCATACGGTTTTCAAGACACCTAAAGTTCTTGGTGGCGACTCTAACTTCGAAACAGCACCACAGGAGGGCAAAGGCACCGCACTGCCTCCCTCCATTATGAGCCTGGCGCCGCCACTGGTGGTGCCAAAACAGGTTCTGAGCCACCACTGGTGGCGCCGAACCTGTGGGCCCTCGTTCTTTGCTTGGCACACCCCCCTTCGTACTTCTGCCAATACGCAATATGACATAGCCACTGAAAAGTTGGGAACCGAGAAATCCAAGGATTGGTCAAGGGCTCCTAACCCTTCCAGCACCTGCCCCTAAGCGGTGGTTCCCGAGCGTGACCCCTCCCTACATCTTCCACATACATAAACGTGGGGGGGTCCCGTTGCGCTCACACATACTTGCATTAATTTAAAGACTAAAAGGGATCAAAGGAAAGGTTAGTTAGGCTCGGTACACCTTATTGATGTCCAATTTGGTACTTTGCTCACGAATCTGAATCTGTGGTACGCATTACCATAGGAGTCATCAATGGAAGCTCAGATTCGAGGCTGTGGCTCACATCGAATGATAAATCTCATTTACCCTCTTGGGTCATGGGCTAGATCCGAAAGGCACATGGTTTTCGAGATACCACAAGATCTCGTTGGCGACTCCGATTCAAACAACAGGCAAAGGCACCGCCTACCTCCATCCTGAGTCGCCACTGGTGGGGCAAACCAAGGACCGATCCTCTTTGGTTTCTGCACTGGCACACCCCATATATGTCATTAGACTTACATTCCTGCTATCAGGAACTCGGCCACGGAAACAGCATGGGAACCTGAAAAACCATGTACCAGTCCAAAGGGCCCGTAGCCTTATCGGATCCTGCCCTTAAGCTGTGGTTCTCGAGTGACCCAAAGTCGGTGCAAACGCCAAGGGGTCTGGGCGCTCATAGTAAATAATAAGTTATTAGATGCAATAGCCATCAATGATGAAGACTTGTCCTGAAAAGGAACATGACACATTACAGAACTACTCTTTATTGTGAGTTTCTACATAGGAATGTACCTATCCTTCTTGTGGATAATGTATTGGCCATAAAATTTTGTGCACTAATCACATCTAGAAGCTTAGGACTAGATGCATGCAGAGGATTTTGTACATTTTAACATTGATATACATGCATATGACAACACGTGCCGAAAAGTCATTGGAAATTTCCACATAAACATCACTACTAGACCTTTACATAACAAAGAGAAATTTCAAGTGGTTGACATTCCAACAATATTCAACATGTTCTTCAGGCGATCTTGAATCCATGAAATGGGTCACGTCGCATGGGCCTTTCACCAAAAGCTTAATTCAATGTTGAAAGTCTCTTAGTCACCTTAGAGACAAATTACATCAAGGTCATAGTTAAGGTTGACTTTTCACTCCAAATAGAGCATACAAAAGATGATTTATACCTTTCTGGCTTTGAAAACATTGGTATGTTAGAGAGAAATGAAGCCATATTTTACATTGACCCATACTCACACAAAGATTATTAGTGCCATACTTTGAAACTTTGGATACTGATCAAGTTTAGAAATGGGCAAAATGCCAACATAGTAATTTGCTTTGTGATTCCATTGGCACACATATCTTATTTCGAATGACATGGCTAAGAAATAAAGAACATATGTATCTCTTTATAAGCAAATATCAAAGACACCTAATGGTCAATTCCTTTGAGAAAAGGACTATTTCCCTATTATGATTAAAACTTTTTAATGGTTAATACCAAAGACACCCAATGGTCAATTCCTATTAGTCACATAATGGGACACCCACAATCACGAAATTATGTCATTTAAGCATAACAAATTGTATGAGGCACCTAGCTACCAAACGTTGACACTCTTCGGCATTTGTACTTATAAAGTGGCTGAAGTTTATTTGAACGACATGATTATCAAATCACAAGACAAAAAATGGCCACATTCCAACTCTTTGTAAAGTATTTGAGAGCCTACAACATGCGCTTAAATCCTCAAAAAAAATTCTTGGGAGTAACATCAATAATACTTATAGGGTACATAGTTTGTTCAAGAGGCATAGAGATAACACCTTTTAAGATAAAGACTATCATCGACATGCAACCACCAAGAAATGAAAAGGAAATATGGGGTTTTGTAGGACAAGTGTAGTGCGCCAGTAGACTCATCACAAAAGTAACTTTGATATGCAAACTCACATTCAAAAAGTTGGAAAGACAACATGACCACAGGCGTTGGAAAGATGTTATGAAACAAACCTACTGTGGTTCCTCCTAAACTAAACCAACCCTTGATCCTATACCTAACGCTTATCGATGCAGTCATAGAAGCAATGCTATCATATAAGATAGAAGCAATGCATGAACATCACTACATTGAATTCGTCAAAAGATGTATAAAGTGTTAAATATTTTCCCGCGTACAATATATGTTGTTGAGTTTTCTCTACACCCTTACTTATCTATGGTTATTCTCTACATGGAAAATCGACATAATAGGTAATGAAAATTAATTTGATGGAAAAAGAGGACATCACTTTATTGTAGTCGCCATGGGCTATTTTACGAAATGGGTGGAGGAAGCCTTTTTTGCCCAAATAGGAGTCAAGCAGGTGACCACGTTCACTCAAGCCAACATTATATGCAAAGACGGAGGTTGCCACGAGCTTATCAGTTATTAATAAAACCAAATTTTGACCTGAAACTGAAACCCTACTAACGAAGTACAAAAGTCATCACCATATATTGTCTCTTTATAGCCTACAAACCAATGGTGTTGTATAGGCTACAAAGAAGAATATCGAGATTGACAAAGTTGTTAGAACATTATATAGATTGTCCTAGGTAATAGGATTTCATTTTCAATATATGGTTATCGAACTTCTATTCAAACATCAATTGGAGCAATTTTTTAATCCTCGGTGCATTTATAGACAGAAGTAGTCCAACCAGCGGAAAGATCATCCTAGAAGCAAAGTGGAGATAGAAACGATTATTTGTCTTTGACAATATTCAAATTTACCAAAAGAGGATAACATGTTATTTGAACGAAAAATTAATCAGCGCAACATTAAAGAAAGTGTTTGGGTATTAAAAAAATTCCGCGCACCAATTATATATGATCATGTTTTATTTTGCGTGGAGGATGTTTTAAGATGATAGATGATATTCAAGAAGCTGTAAAGTAAATACAAGCTGTTACAAAAAAAAACAATAAGACCAATTCAAAGCCGGTGGGTTAGTGGGTATGAAGCAACTACATTGGATTGCCCCTACGAAGTTTGTTACTACTTGCTACAATGAGTACAGGAATAAAATATTTCATAGAAAAACCAAATTCTGTTACCAACAGCAGTGCTCTTTTGAGGAAGATTTCAGTAGAAAATCCACAACTGTAAATATTAAAATTTTATTACAATAATAATTTTTCCATGATCTCTGGCTTGCAGTTTCCATTTCTTAGATGCTTACAAAATTCGCTCAAGTTGCTTAAAAGAAACAGTCAGAGTCACACGTGGTCGGTGCTGGTGGACATGCACGTGTAACGGAACAAAAAAATAAAAATGATAATTTCGTTTTAGTACTACTACTGCCACTATACTACAATACAAAACGGTTACACTTTTTTGCTTTCTTTTGGAAACGGAGAAAGAAAGATCCCCCCATGCAAGGTACTTAAAGAAGCAGTTTTTGGCCAGAGAGAACGCAGTAATAATGAACGTCGAAGACAAATGTTTTCTGCACGAGGGGTTGGTTTTCTTTGGTGGTTTTTCAACTAATGCGTTATCGTATTTTCCGCATAGAAAAAGTGAAGAATTGGTAGTCCAAACCGTTTTCTGAGACGAGTAAGCTTTAAAGTAGAGTGCGCACTTGCATTCACCAAACGAGTGACAAGAAAGTAGATAAGTGCGCAGGTGCACGGAAACGTACATAAACTAGATAACGACTTCCTCTACCTTCCTTGCTTTCTCTATCCCAACCTGGCTAATATTGCACGGCTTAGTGGTTGCATGCAAACTAGTTATTTTGGCTAGTATCATACATAATTTCTGATTTGGTTGGGATCTCGTGGGGAGCCCGCAATCTCTGTTGTAGGTGTGCAGTGGAAGTGAGGAACAAACCTCACAGCATATGTAATAGACGGTAAATCATGACAGCCTATGATCACGGAGATATAACAAACTCGTTACTCCAGTGGGGATCAAACTTGAGACGCTTTAACCAATTAAACCAGTCCTTTCAAGAAAGCAATGGTAATAAATGTAGAATATTTGATACCAATTCAGTATTTTCGAAAGTGTTCTTAGCTTTGTTTGAGTGCGTGCCTACTGCCTAGGCATGTAATGTTTATTTAACCCCATTCTTCCTACTAACAGTACTAACGTACCTACCCACGAAAAGTTATACCATACCTTTGAGGGTAAGGGCAAACCTCAAACCGTCGAGAGTAAGAGAACTATGTTTTTTGTCTTCTTTTTTACCCCATATTCTAACCAAAAAAATCTATAATATACAACGTATATAATATATATCGACATGTATAATAAAGAGATCAAATAATAACCTTTAATGCAGAGATTTAAAATTAGTCGTCGGATTAAAAGATTAAAGTTATAATAAAATATAGGCAAAAACATGAATGAGACGGTCTCAACAAAACTATTTGGTGAGACGGGCTTAAATCAACTGGTAAACAAGCTCAGATATGAACTATAAAAGGTAGACGTTTTAAATTAAAAGGTAAAGGTTTTAAATTAAAAGTTAGAGGTTTTAAATTAAAAGATTGACCTTTTAAAATAAAAGGTAGAGATTTTAACATAAAAGATAGAGGTTTTAACTTAAAAGGTAGAGCTATTGAGTTGAAATGTCGAGGTTTCAAAATAAACAATTGACCTTTAAATATAAAAGGTTGAGGTTTTAACATAAATGATAGAAGTTTTAAAGTAAAAGTTTGACATGACAAGCTCGACGTCTGATGTCGTCGTCTCCTGAATGTCGTCGTCTTCTTCAACAACTCCGATTTCAATCTCAAATGTGAGCTTGGTCTTGATATGGAGGGAATAGGTCTCGTGAGGTGGGTATGGTGGGAGAGGAGTCATGTGGGTGGGAAAGGGGCGGAGGAGAGAAACAAGTTGGAGTGAAGGATAAGAGAGAAACACATGCAAATGGGGGATGAATATGGGTTGTGCACAAGAAAGCCATCAGTGACGAGGGGTAGCGGCGTGGTAGGGGAAGGGAGGGTTGTCTGCTGGACAATGACACGATGGGGAGGGTTGTTGGGAGTGGTGGTGGGGTGGTGGGTCTGGTGGTGGGGTGGTGGGTCTGGTGGTGGGTAGTTAAGAGAAGAGGTAAATTTAGTGTTAGGGTTTGGTCTCACCATAAGATTTTTGTAAGACCGTCTCACCCAAGTTCTACTCAAAGATATAATAGAGAAAAAAATATCAACACATTATATTAAACTTTTAATATTTACAAATATGTTATGATCATTAAGGAAAATTATCTTAATGACCTTGATAAAGATTAAAGTTCAACCTTAAGTGCCTTTTAACATAGATACACCCACAACGTAATCATCTCCATCTAGCCCACCCCATCTCACCTCCACTCACAAATTCCGTTGTTGGGCCACCGGCGCCACCACCCAATTCCCCTACCTGCCAGCGCCGTCCAAAATTTTGTCACTCCCATTACCGGCCTAACTCCATCCCACCCTCATTGCATCACACACGAAAGTTTACAAGTCACGCAGTCTGTAGTTTATTCATCTTCATCAATCTAAATACTTAGGTCAACAATGAAGAGAATAGGCAATGATTAGAGGGAGGAGGGGGAGAAAACGGCGGCGGTAAGGGGAGAGGAAGGAAGGTTGACGGTGTGGGGATTGGGATGGTTTGGTGGGATGACATGTGCTAGACTTGGGTGTGCTAGACTTGGGTCGGAAAAGGGAGTGGCGAGGATTTAGCCGGCGCCGATGGTTAGAGGTTTGAAGTGGTGGTGTGGATGACCCAGGCGGCGGGATTTCTAGGGGTTTGGGGTAGTGGTATCGGTGACCGAAGTAGTGGGGGTAGGGTGGAGGTAGAGATGGGGGTGTAGTGGAGATGGTGGCGAGGATGTCCTTTAAGTTAAACGGTCTTTTATATTAAAATTTATTCTTCATTAAGGTCTTTAAGATAATGATCTATAACTATAAGGAAAATTTCATAAATGGTGTCCCGAAGTTAGGCCTAATTCACAATTGGTGCCCTCACATTTTTAAAATCCCAATTAGGTGACCTGAGGTCATTATGTAATCCACGTTTGGTGACCTCCAACTAACACCGTTAGCTTTTCTGTGAGAATTATGCTAATATTAGATTTTTTTACTGTAAAATAATATCTAAATAAATTTTCATAGACCACCAAACCCCACCCAAAAGGAAACCCAACCTGAGGTCAATATATGTCCATCTCATATACATTGACTATTTGAAAGTACAAGAAAGGGAAAACCAATAGACTAATAGTAGGAGTTTACCTTTATATACAATATTTATTCTAATAATCTATTAATTAGTTATTCAAAAACATAATGGAATCATGACTTTTACAAAAAAAAAAAGTCATATAATTAAGTATATTAAAGCACGAAAACATTACAATCATCCTCCAAAGTGCAGCAAAATTGGTGTGAATCACTTAGCATTTGCAGATGACCTTCTGGTATTTGTTAGAGGTGATTTACCATCTGTCAAAGTTGTGAAATCATTCTTGCTTAGATTTTATATGTGCTCTGGTCTTTATGCAAATGCTGCAAAAACCAATGTTTACTTTGGTGGTGTGAATAAGGAGGTCAAGAAGTTAATTCTCTCGAAATTGGATTTGTTGAGGGGTTGTTGCCTTTCATCTACTTGGGGGTTCCTTTATCTTTAACTAGATTGATTAAAGCATGTTACTAGCCTCTTATTAGCAATATTACTCAGATATTGGTGCATGGGTCAACTCAATTTCTTTCTTACTATGACAAACTGCAGGTATTGATAATATTAATAAGCAGTGTGCTTCTAGCCTGATTTCTAAATGGGTGATTGATAATATTAATAAACTGTGTAGACAGCTTTTTTGGGGTTTGATTGATGGAAGAAGAAGGTAAGTATCTCCGGAATGGAGTGAATTTTGCGAACCTATGAGAGGGAAGGGGGACCTAATAAATAATAGATTCTTAGTTGGAATAAGGTTGCCTGTTATAAATGGCTCTGCATGGTTTATGCATACTGGTAGACATTTATTATGGTGTGACTAGATAATTTCCTATTATTTGAATAAGCATGATCTATGTTTGTTCAGCTAACACAGGCAAACTCTTGGATTTGGAAAGGTTTGATGCAATTGAGAGATGAGGTTGTTGGTAGTACAAGTTCAGTGTTAGTTGCTGCAGAAAACTAAGCAATTGGTTTGCTAATGGTAAATTCAGCATAAGCAAAGCCCATTGTCATTTCAGGTGTGCAACTCCTCGAGTAAGGTGGTTCAAGATTGTTAAGATGAGTTTAGCACAGCCTAAGAATCACACTATTACTTGGCTTGCCTATTTGAACAAATCGTCTACCATAGATAATATTCAAATCAGAGGGATGCAACTAGTTAATATGTATTGCTTGTGCTGCAAGGCAGTAGAGAGTAAAACACACTTATTAATTTTTTGTGGTTTTTCTGAAGTGCAAATGTAGTTATATACTTGGCTAGGGATAAATAGGAAAGGTTGGAGCTTATTGCATGAAGCAGATTGGTTATCTAAACTTTCTTGTTAGAAGTCAGCAAAATCACAGTTGATGAAAGGAGCTATGGTAGCTTATGTGGTAGAAATCTGGTATGTAAGAAACTAGAGATTGTTTCAGAATGAGTGCAGACCAGTGCAAGTGCAGCAAGTGGTGAAAGCAATTTAGTTCCTTTTGTGTTGCAGAATGTATAGGTTTCATCGTGAAAAGCTAGGTTGAACAACTATGTTTCTCTTAGGCTTTGAATTTGTTGTTTTCGAAATTTGTTAGCTTGATTTTCTCTTGGTTTTGTATCGGGCTGTATGTTGGCTGCTAGCCTTAGACTAGCTTTTATTGGTTCTTTACATTTTTGGTTAAATAAAAATATAAGTTTTCTCTAAAAAAAGTATATTAAAGCACAATTAAGATAACCTTACCATATTCTAATAAGTTAATTAATTAGTAGGAGTTAGCTTTATGGTGTAATTAAAGTCCTTTTTTTTTTAATTTAATAGAGTGTCACATGTCCTCTCCATAAAGAATCATTAACGTTTAAAATGATAGTATAGATTTAATGTAACTAAAGGTACCACATTGAATACTATAGTGTTGTTTTGCATGGATAATCATGACCTTTATTTTTGGTAAAATAAATTTTCATTAACCAAGTTAATCAATACAAATTAGAGCAAAAAAGGGGAACACTCACCATTCGCCAGAAAACATAACACAGCTAGTCCTATACAAAGCATCAGAAGACAGCTACTCAATCCTTATAGGAAGGGCTTGAGAAGCCATCTATAACATCATGTGCTAAGGACTTGCTATTACAAAACAAAAAACACAAGGATTAATCCTTATTCAGATCAATCCTAAAACAAATCAAATCTAAGCAATCCAAGATCAAACTCATATATACTTATTACAAAGTACATCAGTGATCTTAATAGACTTTGAACATCTGACAAATAGACTACATAATGATACTCTTGTACATCTGATCAGTTGTACTAAAACTTAGTCTAAAGATTCTTGCATTTCTCTCCTGCCAAATCTTGTATACAGTTTTTGCCAACATGGCCCTGTAAATAGCATCATTAATTTTTATACCCTGTTTTCCTGCAGATCTTCATAGTATATTTCACTTCATCAAACCACCCAGCAGTTGGCATGTTATCTTCCCATTAGCTAAGCATTTTACACCAAATATCAGAGCTAAAACTGCACTTAAAAAACAAATGCTTAGCTGATTCTGACTCAGTATTACACAACACACATTTCATATCAATAGCTGGTTGCCAAACTTGAATTCTATCTTTGGTAGCAGTTCGGTTCCATAAGAAAATCCACAAAATGAAGAGATTCTTAGGTTCAGTATAATTAGAAGACAAAATGCTCTTCCATAGGACTTCAGGGTGTTTCCTAGATAGAAGTTTATATCAATTAGCAATGGAAAACCGACCATTCTTCAATATAGGGTTCCACCCCTGATGCTGAAACATAATTTTGTCTCTAACAACAATAATCTTCCTGACAGTCCAGGATGCAACTGCTGGACTTTTCATAGTCCAGACATAAACAAATTTCATCTTTTTTTGCTTCTGTATAACTACGCAAAATTTATTCAAATTTCACCATGACAATCAACTTGAGGTGATTACCTATGAATTTAAGTCTAGTATTATTGTTTAAGTTTCAGATTGATGATGTAAATTAAATTCATTTGTAATTTTGTATAAATTTTTGGAATGTATTCATATTCTACAAATTGTTATGCATACAATATATATCTGATTAATTTTAAAATTTAGATTAAAATATTCTAATAAATTATTATTTTATGTTAATTTTTTTTTGAAATAATGATGAGTTGAAGTAATTTATTCGTGTTGAAGTAAAAAAACAACATAATACAAATACATTTATATTATTAAATTTTTTTTGAAAGACTAAGATCTAAGAATGTTAATTTTTTTTATTTGGCAAGACATAGTTCTGTTCTTTGTGAGTGAATTTATATGTTCAATGGACATGTACAAGAAAAAATTATCTATGAGGTTTCATGTTGGTTTCAGAAAAAAAAAAAGTGTATGTTTCTTTGAATTCGACACTTATATTCGTCAAATTATTACATTATAATTCGAATTATGGTGATAAACACCTAATATTTACTTTCACTAATCATTCATAAAAATCGGTCGTAATTAGAAATGCAAGAAACATATTCTACCAAAATAAATCAAATCATACAGACCCGGCCGAAAAAACAAAGTATGAACATGAGTTTTCCAAACAAAACCCCAATGACCCGTTAAAAATGACTTATTGAGATTGGATAAAGTGAACAACTCAACTCCACCTCAGCTGAAAGGTCTAGTGACAATCATTATAGGCACTAATACACTGCCCATAAATTAAGATTACATCTTCAACTTCTTTATGGTGATACATATTTCCCCAAAATCTTCATAGTCTTACTACCAGTAAACTAGAATTGCTTTTTCTATCTTTTTTATCTTGCTTTATATTATTTTCAAGGTTTTCAAAGATTTTTGTGCTCCAATTTTGTGAGGGATAAGATTATGTTGTTTAGATGACTTAGGGCTTGTTCTCCTCAACTTATTTTTACTTATTTTCAGGAAAAATAAGATAAGTTCAGAAAAATAAGAAAAGTTCAGATAAAATAAGTAAAGTTCATAAAAATAAGCAAAGTTCAGAAAAATAAGCAAAAATAAGTAAAATAAGTAGAAATAAGTAAAGTTGAGTTATGAAAACAACATGAATCAGGAAAAATAAGTAAAAATAAGTAAAGTTCAGAAAAATAAGTAAAAAAAAGAAAAGTTCAGAAAAAATCAGGAAAAATAAGAAAAATTTAGATAAGATAAGATAAGTGAAAATAAGTTGAACAGAACAGGCCCTTAGGAATATCGATTATTGTATATAAATTATTCGAAATGGAAAATACTCGTGAATTTTTGCATTTGCTTTCGGGCTCTTCTTAATAACTAGAAAGCATCCCATCCGAAGCACGGGAAGGTTGTATACGTGTTTATATATTTATAATGAGGATAACCTTTACTAGCTATAGTACGTAACACTAACCTTATTTAATTTATGTAGTATATATTCCCTATTTAATACAATTGTACAACTAACTATAGTGTGTATTAGGAAAAAAAAACCAGTGTGTATAATCCAATAAATGTACATGTGAATATATAGGCCAATTATAGTGAGTTAATCCAAGTATTTATGTAGTATTCATCCCTATTTCTTACAATTTATATAAGATTTGTCTTAATGTTTATGAGACTGCTCAGCAAACCTCTGTGAAAGGTTAAGCTTATTTAATCAGCATTGGAAAGGCTAAGCAAAAAGGCATAAGCAGACAAACAAGTTGCTGGAGTTCTTTTTCTACTTAAAACCTCTGCCTTTACTCAAGTCCAAGAAGAAACCAGACAGAGAAAGTGTGACGGACCAAACACAAGAATTACACAACACAAAGCAGTTAGCATTTCGGGACTCTAACCCACACGAGCGGTTTTCGATTTCCATGCCACTTGCATCGCATCCCAAACAAAAACTCCCCCCATCCTAGACATTTAAAACTAAGAAGGAGAAAAGAAACGGAAAACGGAAAGGAAAAAAAAGTAAAATATACTAGTGTCTAATGTACTACTGCTCCAATAAATTCAACAAAAGAATTACTGTAAATTTTTGTTTAGAGTAGAATTTGGGTGAAACTGTCTTTAAATCAGTACTTTAAATTTACCCTTATCTCAATTATTGTTGGAGTTTTATTCTGAATAATTTTAATTTTAATTAGATCTATGTTGTATGTCAAAGTTGGGTGTCCAAGTGATCTATTGTTCATCAATAGTTTTCATAATAGACTTTTCACTCTTGGGGGAAAAAAAGCCACTCGTAGGCATTAACCTGCAAAGTTTTAACCATACATCTGTATCCGGCAGCTACACCTAAAAATTGAGTGTCACAGCTATTCTAAACAGTTTTTATCCATTATCAGACAAGTTTCCATTGTAGACACTTTTTGTGTTATTCTAGATACAAAAATGTATATTTCAAACATATTTATTCCAAACTTTTTTGTATTCTAAACACATTTTTGTTCTTTTCAGACACACCAGACCCATCTTGTTATTCCTAGACACATAATTGCCTATTCCAGACACATTTTTGCTCTTTCTAGACACATAATTGTTTATTTCAGACAAATTTTCTTCGTTTCGAGACATATAATTTTCTTTCCAAACACATTTTTGTTTTATGCAGACACATAATTGCTTATAATAGACACTGCGACACTTATTTTATTGTGTATGGCATCCGAACATAAATTCTCTCCAATTTTTTGTTAGATGATGAAATAGGGGTCATCGATAAGAGTAAGGCAGTAACAAAAACGTAAAATATAACTTTAGGTTTGCAAGTGAACTTGTATTGTGAAACATAGTTTAAATCCAAGTTGACCTTATATTATGAAAAACAACATAAAGTAATGAAGACGAATCTTAATTTTTATAGTAACTTTTAAAACACCTTACTAGTTGAGCTACCTAATATCAAATTTATCAAAGCACATTATAAATTACTTAAACCTTGAATAGAATTTATCGATATCTCCATTGCGTATATGATAAATTTTAAAAACCTGTACATGAAGCAATCTTTTATATTGTAAGTACGTAATAGGAAAATTTAACATTTGCTACAAAATTTTGAAAGTGATGACCCATAAAATTTTTATACCTTGAGAAAGAAAATAAATACTACTAATCACAGTACTAGACTACTAGTGCTCGAACTATTTGGGAAGATGAGATGAATTGTGCGTGTGTGTAATGAAATTAGTCTCAATTTGAGGACTCTGACCTGAGTCAGACACACAAAGACAAAAGCCAACAAAAAGGAGAGAAAGGCAAGAAGAGTGAGAGAATCGTGTGGCTTCATCCCTTCTTATAATTTGGTTTCACTTCCCTTTCTCTCTTCCTTCTCATTCAACCGTTCCTTCTTCCTTCCTATATTCATCTAATCTCCCCACTTCTTAATCAGTTTCCTACTTTTTACCATAATGTTGAGCATAGAATTACAGGGTAAAAACATGAAAACTAACAGTATTAATCATAACAATTCTAAGTTTAACAACCCCTTTAAAGATTTGAACTTTATTTCTCCACAATCAACAACTTCATCCCCTGCACTAGACCTCTCACTCTCTACCACCACCATTACTAAGAAAGAGTGTGAAACTACCAAAATGGGGTTTCAGATTTGGAAACCACCAACTTCTTCTACTGCTGTAAGAAACTCTCAAACAATGGAAGTGTTGAGAGGACAAAAATGTCATGAAAATGGGGTTCTTTTGAAAGGTGCACATACTAAGCTCTGTTCTCGAGGGCATTGGAGACCTGCTGAGGATGCTAAACTTAAGGAACTTGTTCTTCAATATGGCCCTCAGAACTGGAACTTGATTGCTGAAAAACTTGAAGGAAGATCAGGTCAGTTTAATTAAAATTTTGTTAAAAAAAGTATATTGCTTTTTCTTAGTTTTCATATCTATGTTTTCAGTTAGATGTTGGTATTTATTGATTGATCAGAAAGCAATGCTGATTGATGTTGTTCATGTTCTACCAATGAGTAGTCCCGGCAAAATGAATATACTGCCATGACTCAGTTATGACCACTAGACGACCACAACATTAAATGACATTTTATTAACTGCTACTATCTAAGATGGTTTACTTATTTCATCATATAACATCTCCACGATGCTGTATTTTACACATATACATGCATTACCTTTACAAGTTACACATATACATTGCATAGAATCTAACTTAGTAATAAGTTTGAAGATCAGTTGTCCCAGTTTATGTCTCGTCAAATCATTAGTTAAAGATCATTCACTTTAAATGCTCAACTTTACATGTGATAACATCATAAAAGAAGATGTCTTGGAAAACATGCACGACCTAGGATCGTTCACATTATTACATATAGTAGACAACTGCCGATATCCAATAACATATGGATATATTAATTGTAGAAACAAATAAGTTATGGTTTCATACTCCACTATATCTAATGATGTGAAACTCGAAAATGCAGGTAAGAGTTGCAGATTGAGGTGGTTTAATCAGCTAGATCCTAGGATAAATAGAAGGCCATTCAGTGAGGAAGAAGAAGAGAGGCTAAAGGGAGCACATAGAGTGTACGGCAACAAATGGGCAATGATAGCAAGGCTTTTCCCAGGGAGGACGGACAATGCAGTTAAGAACCATTGGCATGTCATGAAGGCCAGAGAGGAGAGGGAGAAGTCCTGTGTTTATGCTAGGAAGAGGAGTCATAATAACAAGACGCAACAAGATCATCAGTATGATCATGATAATGGTGATGTTATGATCATGATCAAGAGGAGTCATGTTTCAAGGAGTGATGAATCAAGCATTTCTAACACCAAAAATAACAACAATGTGGATCATGAATCTGCTGCATCGACATGTACTGATCTTTCTCTGTCTAATGCCACGTCTGCTGGTGGTGGGTATTTACCAGGACTGATCAGTTACAGCCCTGTTTGTCAGCAACAACAGCACCACCAACTCTCCTGCTCTGACCGTCAAAAGGGTACTTTTTTCTAACCTCTTTTGTCCTTTATATATTTTTATTTAGGTTTCCCTTAGGGGGGTATCCTAAGTGTACGTTACTCAGAAAAAAGTTGTTTCATTTAAACGAAGTTTATCGAATGGGATTCTTTAGATAGGTAGTAGGACAAAGTCTTGTTGGTGGGTTTTACTTCTCTTTTTAAATTTATCATATGATTCATATATAGTCCGTTATCTACCTATTCATAAGAATTAATAAGCTGAGTTAGTTTAGCAATAAGAGGTAAAAATGTGTATCCCTACTTTGCTTTTTTACTTCCTCTTTTTTATAGGAGATACAAAGTCCGGATGAATTAATTATCAACGTGGAAAAGGATCCAAAAATGTAATCTTATATTCATAGCACAACACAACTAGCATTAGTGCTTATGTTAAACATACTAGGTCATTTTTTTTTTTTTTTTTTGGACAAGGTACGTCGATTTTCTTTACATAAGGTCCTCACATTGGTAGAAAAACAATTAATCATTAATATAATACACAGAATATCTTAATTTATATTCACTATACAAATATTATACTAATAGATTCGTGTGGAAAAATGCTTTCACGATATCAATTTTCTGTATTCTTCAACCAAATATTTTGAGAATTTATGAAACCATATTAAAAGAAAGAGGGAATATCTTGTCTTTCTCTTATGAGATTATAAGATGGGAGAACGTGGCCTAGTCCTTGAATTGGATAGCAATTGGCCAAGGTCGACAAATAATGTTTATGTACTTGTCATTTTTGTTTGCCTTATACTCCGTATTACAACACCCCCCCCCCCCCCTTCAGTTAATCTTGGTAAATTAAGATCCTGCTCAAACTAGTCTGGAGTAGTCAATCCTAATATTAAGTTTGTGGAGTCTTGAAGCTAAAAGTGCTTTGAATAAATTTGGAGTTTATAGACGCATATTTAGTTGGAGGTAGTAATAACATAGTATCCCAAGTTCAAGTACTTTATTTTGGACAGCCAACTAACTAATGCTGCATGTTACCAAACATAGCTTCTAAAGCACAATACAGGATTAATAAACTTGTCGTGTCATGCATTATGCTGAGTTTGTTTAACTCCGTTTTTTTCGTATGAAATTAATGAGAATCCTTGTTGCCCTTATTGGTCTGTATTGCATTAGTTTCTTGCGTAGCTTGTTATAGTAAACGACTATAGAATCACAGTCCCATACTTGCATTAATAATAATCCGAGATCATCTTTCTGCTTTTCCTTTGTTTTCTTACCCAATATAGTATTAGTGCTATGAGTACCAGGTCACCACAGGTCCACAACTGAGAGTTTGTCTTGTCCGCCTAATCATTCTCAAATTGGTTATGTAGGTACAATGGTACAAAGCTTGTGGAAACCAGCAATAAACGAAATTTATGTGAAGAGTTACGTTAATAGCAATGGACCGATGGAGGTGTTTAAGAATAGGGTGGAAGTCTGTGGACAGTCGGATTCCAACTCAGAAGTGTCTGCAAGTGCTGAGTCAGTTGCTAATAGTGGATACTCTCCCACTGGAAATGGAAGTCTCAACAATGTGCCCTTCATTAATTTCTTGGGGTTGGAAGCCACTTGATGAGTTCATTCTCAAGTTTTGGTACGCATGATTGCAAAGAGGAAGAACTCGAGAGCCAAGTTTGAGATTCAAGCAAAACAAATAGTATATGTTCCTAGTGGAGCAAAATTACTAGTAATCAAATGCTTTTGAATTTTTGTACAGTCAGCTTTATAGTATGGCCTCAACGAAGAGTAAATTTAAAAATTTAAGTCACGCTATGATTCCTTCTGACCGTCATATCCCCCCCCCCCCCCTTTTCCCCCACACCAAAGAGGGTCCAATAATAATGGGAATATGAAAGCCAATTTAAAATAAAAGACAAAGAAACGAGATAACCTAACCTTATGGGGGTCAAATCCTCGGGGTTTATCTAGCTAAACATCGTCTTGGTTCTCGAAATTTAACACTTAAAATCAATATAATACAAAACATTCAATATAAAACAACGGAAGTCCTTAAAACATAGTAAAGTATCTTTAAGTCCAAAATTACCAAACTGTTTATACAAAGTATAAACCAAACAATAACAAAATCCTTAAAGGAATTATAATAAATAGTTATAGGCACAACTGCCTTATCAAAACAACTTAATATAAAGAAGTCCTCATATGCCCTTTATTTGCAAGCATGTCATCAAACACGATCTCTACCTGCAGCTGTACTCCAAAACCATCATGGAATACAGGTTCCAGAGGGAGAACGTCCCAAAACAACAAGTGTCGTTATAAAAGCTGAGTAATCCAATAACCTTAAAGACATTTCAAGCATGCAACATATTGCATGCATGACCAGTTCCATCATAAATTCAAATATAAGAATGAATAAAGTACAATAGCGTTCCGCCACATTTCCATTACCGGCCATTACGGTATAAGTCACACAGGTGTACGTAGAGTCCTACCCCTACACACACCTACTGGAGTTAACGTACGGTACCTAAAAGTTTAAGTGATCACGTTCCTTTGAAACGGCCGTAGGAGCACCGTTCCGGGGAATGCTATATGTTCTTCTCAGGTGGAACAATACCTTGACCGTTGACTAGGTGATCTCCGGTGAACTTGAAACAGTGAGGAAGCCTACCTCGGGGGGCTGTCCCGACATATCCCCTCCGATGCTTAAGTTAGATGATGAGTACGTGTCACCTCCTTAAAGGTGAACTTCTGGTGAGAGAAAGCTCAAGTGAGAGGTCACGTAGGACGAAAGCAAGTAGGAAGTTCTTGGTGTAGAGTCATACCCCTAAAACACCTAATAGAGTTAACGTACGGTACCTTATAGCTTAAGTGATCACCTCCCTTTGAAATGGTCATAGGAGCAATGTTTTGGGGAATACTATATAGACGAGAGAGACCGACAACCTCTCTACTATTTAATGTTACACTAGAGGAAACCATGGTGGCCAAATCATGATTTAAAATTCAAGACACAATTGCAAATTCGTTGCACAGTTCATCAGTAGATTTATCAAGACATAAGTCCACATGAAATCATAATTTCGCATACTCATAATTTGAATAAAGCATTAACAACATACATGCTATCATCATATTCAAAAGTCATCTAAACACTTATAAGGGTGTTTAAGAATATTCACTTATCTTTAAAGGTGAATAATTCCCGAGATTACTAATCAAGGAAATGCTTCTCGACAAAACCCGAAGCTACGTACGTTCAAACAAATAACTTTAATACATTAAAGTTATTATTTAAAATCGATCAACCACTTTTATAAATAGAAATAGGATTCTAGACTTACTAAAACAACTTAAGTCTCGTAAAGTTAACACTTTGACTTTTCAACACCAAAAGTCAGCCCAAGTCAAACATACTCCAATTAACAAATAATTAACCCAAACCATCATGGGTAAACTAATTAACTTAGAAAAAACCAAACTAGCTTAACAATAATAACTAACAACAACAAAAAAAACACACACAACAACGCACACAACTCGGCCATAATGACCGAGCCATGCACGCAGCAAACCGAGGTGGGCAGCCAGGCGTACCACCACCAACACATGCTGCCCGAGGCTGGGCGGCCCCAACACGCTCGGTCTCCCTCTCTTTTTCTCGGCCGAACTCGCACAACAACACCAAACCAACAACCACGACAACATTCTACAACCCCCATCAACCACCTACACTACAACAACACATAAATTACAACAATGCCCCAAAGCATACCCTTCAGCGCATAAAACCCACAAAATAAGACCAAAACCCTAACTTTAAAAGTTACGATTAAATAACAACCTAAACTCATGCCAACAATATAAAAAACTATTAAAACATGATAATATAAGGATATAAAATCATTAGACATGAAAAAGGTTCACATGAAATAACAAAGGTGGGTACATAAAATATTAAAACATTTTATAAAGCTTATAAATTTTGTAAAAACAATGAAATATAACACTTAAAAAAAAATACTAGAAATAATTTTAAGTGACTACCAAGAAAATAGAGGTGTAACAATGGTGGTTGAAGCAAAGGAAGAAGAAAGAGACAAACCCTAGCTTTGTTCTCCTTAAGCATGAGTTGAGAGAAGAATGAGAGAGAATTTTTTTTTTTTTTTTAATATGTGTTGGACGGTTTTTAGGGAGAAGGAAAGGAGTGGGCTTTGGCCCATCTTGTCTTTTTCCTTAGCCCAAAAGTGTTTGATTGATAAAACATAATCCCAAAGCTGTTTTTAAATATAAAATCAAGTCCGAACACTTATAAAATAGTGTTATAAAATCCAACATAAATTTTTTAGACTTTAAAAGTTTGGAAATAATTATCGTAAAGTCATTTGGTATAAATACGACAAATAAGTTAAAAGTGAGGAAATAAGAATTAAAATAAGGAAATAGTCTTCAAAAGACCTATGCCCAATAAAACGTGATACCAATTACCTTAAAATATTGGGGTGTTACAGTTATGAACATTACTTTTCGACCCAAAATCCGTACTTCACGCTAAAAATAATAAAAAGATTATCCGACTTGAAACATTGAGCAATACAAACTCAATCTATGATGAAGGACCCTTCCTACCCATTTGAAAGTCTAGATTAGTCTCCTTAATATTTTTTACATGATTTTATATATGTACATTGCGCAATGCTGAACAGTCGCGAACTAAGTCGTTCGAATGATTGAGTCGATGGAAGCCTATAATGTGCTTAATGAAACAATAAGCATATGAGCTTCCGTAAACATTGCGTAACTCTTCTTACATAAACAACATTATTATGAGACCGTATCAATAAAAACTATAAATAAATGGTCCATATATAAATGAAGCCCAAATGCACAACCCAAACATTTAATCTTACTAGCGTATTTTTCGTGCGAGTGTGAGCGTCGTCGCCCGTAGAGATCAATAGGGGGCGAGCCCCTTTTCGCTCGTGTACGGACGCTTGAGAGCCCTACAACATAGGGAGTAGGTCTTAGGGGGTTAGGGACCCTTGGCCAAGCCTTCGTGGCTCCCATGGTGTCGGTGTTGTGGCTGACCCGATCTTGCAAGCTAAGATGTGTGCCTAGGGATTAACAGGAGCCTGTGTACTGTAGGAGGGGGAAAAGGGACCAGATCAAAGGCTGACGCTTGTAAAGCAGGCGCCAGGTTACATAGGCATGGAATGTGCCTCTGTCTAGTTCTGGTAAGTGTCAGATGTCAAGAACAGGGATAGAGATTCTGGCGCCTGGAAAGCAGGTGCCAGGTCTGGCGCCTAGAAAGTAGGCGCCATGCACTAGAGGTAGAAACGTGCCTCTGGGCTGACCTGTACGGTCGAATGAAGTTGCCACCAAGGATTGTGGTACCTTGGGAACCGCAAACCTCACAGACCTAGCCTCAGACCCATGAAGGAACATGAGATGTAGATTGGTGCAAGGTTTTGCTCGAATCTAGTGCATCTTCATGGATGACTCCTCTAGTAAAGCGTACCAAAGTTATAGATTCGGGGGCAAAGTACCACGATAGGACAATAGTAGGATGTAACATTGCTTGCTGGTTGCATTTTCCTTTACTAGTGGATAAATTAATGTGTTGTTTTAGGTGATAAAAGTATGCATCAAAGTAAAGAGCAAGCAAAGCATGTAAATGACTACTCTATTACAACGGTTTTATATAAAGCATAAAATGGTGAGTTCTCCCTTACAAGGCCCTCAACAGACCTACGACAATGTATAACACCTTGATGCACTTGATTTCTTGGTGGTAAGGGATTTAAATGGACCCCTCACAATGGTGTATGTGTTTGAATGTGCTTATATGTGTTTCATTGGTGTTTATGTGTGATTAAGGGTTTTTAATGGAGGTTTAATAGAGGTTTTAGAGGCTGATCAGCTGTGTGAAGAGAGGAGGGAGATGCTGTCTCACAAGGTTGACCTAGGGTTTAGAAATGAGGGAGACATAAGTGGTTTTTCGGAGGCAGAAAATGTTGAACCCCTTAGAAAATGATATGAGGAGGGTGTATATAGCAGGGAAGACCTACTGGAGCTTGGAACCTACAAAGTAGGCGCCAGGCCCAGTTTGTGCTCCTGGCTTCCAGGTATGTTTCTGTGCAGGCTTGGTGTCTTGTTTGGGCTTTGGAACTAGAATCCTTAGTGGAATGCTTTGCTGAATGATGTATTTGTGGCCTTTGCTTTTGCTGATGCTTGTGAATTAATCAGGCTTTAACGAGAGGGAGTCGATTCCTAGAACTCCCTGTGTCTTGAAAGGTTAATAAATAGAATCAAGGGCAAAGCTGTCTTTTAAGCTATAAAACTCGGATTTGGGTGAGTCTTTAGCGAATTGCAAGCTCGGGAGCTAAATGGTAGTAATGTACCATTATAGCCTAATTCTTCTATTTTAGGTAGGATGACATGGAAAGATGTAGCTAGGAGTCGGGTGTAGGTCCTTACGTCCAAGAAATGTAATGCAATAAGGCACATTGCAAAGTATATTTATCATCACAAGGCTGAATCCGTCAGTACGGATTCAGGCGTGTACAGAAGCACGAGGCATGGTGCCTTGCGATGGTCAAAGTATCTCCAGGCATCTGCACGTTTGTCGAAGATGCACATAACACATAGCAGGTAGCATGCATAAGTGTAAATGCATATCAAGAGCTATTTGAGTTTTTTGTAAAGCCATGCATAGGCATAAATGCACGAAAACAATGTCAATTTATTATGCATTAGTATAAATGCTTGGAAGTCTACAATTCAGTGGACAATTGCAGAAGGAAACACTGTCTTCGTCACTAATGGTGAAGGACAGGAGTTCAAGAAATTCGAGCCTACTTCTTTAGACGTCATAGGAACGATTGAGTCTAACACTTAGGGGTTCCTTTTGTTTTGTGATCGGAGGAGGAAAATGCCTCAAATCCCGATGTTTTAGCTTCCAATAATGAGTCTAACAATGCCCTACTCGATGTACTCGTATCTACTTTTTAATGCAATGAATCAGGTTAAGATTGCGTACGATTTGTGTCATGCTATCAAAAATGCTTTTAACTGTTCGAAAATTCCTAATGAAAACTCTGATGAGGAAGTCTCTATGCCAGAGGAAGTAATTAAAGCACTTAAAGAACATGAAAATTGAACTACCGTAGTTGAGGAAACCGAAACGATTAATATAGGAACAACTAACACGCCTGAAAACTTAAAATAAGATTGCCACTCTCGCCAAAAGAGTGTTCCTGATTCATCGAACTTCCTTCAAGAATACGGAGACGTGTTTGTATGTTCGTACAAATACATGCCTGGGATCGATCGTGATATTGTTGAACATACTATTCCACTTAAACCTGAGATCAAACCTGTAAAACAAAAACTTCGACGCATGTGTCCCGAATGGTCGCTCAAGATTAAGGAGGAAGTCGAGAAACAGTTTGCTACAGGTTTTATTGAAGTTTGCAAATATTCGGGTTGGGTAGCCAATGTGGTACATGTACCCAAGAAAGATGGGAAGGTTAGGATGTGCGTCGATTTTTGTGACCTCAACAAGGCTAGCCCTAAGGACGATTTTCCTCTACCTCACATCGACATTCTGGTTAATAAAATTGTGGCCACGCACTCCTATCCTTTATGGATGGCTACGCATGATATAACCAAATTAAGATGGCTGAAGTGGGCAAGAGAAAAACAGGGCAAGGTGAAAGGCTACCCAGCTTCTTGTAAGCTCTTTTGTCACACAATGGGGCACCTAGTGTTATACAATTATGCCTTTTCGGCTCAAGAACGCTTGAGCCACTTATCAAAGGACCCCGCAGACCCTATTGTATGACATGATGCATAAGGAAGTCGAGGTGTACGTGGAAGACATGATCGTCAAGTCACGAGACCGGATAAGGCACATCTCTGCCCCTTCATAAGTTCTTTTATCGTCTTCGCAAGTACGTTTGAATCCACATATATGTAGTTTCGGAGTTATATCTGAGAACTTCTGGGTTATGTGGTTAGCTCTAGAGGGATCGAGATAGACCCTTCGAAAATCAAGGCTATTCTAGACATGCCCATGCCAAAGAACGAGAAGCAAATTTGAGGCTTTCTAGGATGAGTGTCGTATGTTAGCCGTTTTATCTCCAGGTTTACCATGATTTGCGAGCCAATCTTCAGGAAACTCCGTAAGGACGACAAACCTGAATGGGACGACGACAACTGTCATCAAGCATTCAAAGTCATTAAGAGTGTTCTAATGATTCCACAATTTTTAATCCCACCTGAACCCAAAAAACTTTTGTTACTCTATCTAGTTGTAACCTCCAGCGCGATGGGAACCATGCTAGCACAGGAAGCTAATGGGGAGGAAAAGGTTGTTTACTACCTTAGTAAAAAGTTTATCGACTACGAAACCAGGTACACTACCCTGGAAAAGATCTGTCTAGCACTAGTATGGCCCACCAAAAATCTCAGACATTATATGTTGGCTCATTCAGTCAACATATTATCTGTTATGAACCTACTGAAATTTCTATTAGAAAAGCCGGTTCTTAATGGCAAAATCTCTCGATGGACCATGATGTTGGCTGAATTCGAGTTAATGTTTAAATCAGTCAAGACCATCAAGGAACAAGCCATATCAGATTTCCTTGCTAACCATCTTGTTAGCGAGGAAGACGAGGAAACATAGGAATTTCCCGATGAAAGTATAATGATAACCGACTAGGAGCAATGTGAACTATACTTCAACTGCGCGTCCAATCAAAAGGGTCACGGCACTGGTGCCCTTAGTATTTCTCCTGATGGGGCACATTACCCCATATCTGCTAAGCTTGATTTTGAGGCAACAAACAATGCCTCAGAGTACGAGGCTTGCATTATAGGTCTCGAGGCCGCGGTACAACTCGGGATAATAAGCTTTGTAGTATACGATGACTCATCTCTAGTGGTCCATCATATGATGCGAATTTGGAATGTATGTCATGAAACCTTGGCTCTTTACCAAGCACATTTTCACCAATTAGCAGGAAAAATGGACTACATTAAGTACGTTTATCTGCCTGGAGAAGAGACTCAATTTGCAGATGCTTTGGCCAAATTATCTTATATGCTAAACATTTCAGACGACATGACCTTCATGAAGATTGTCGTAGGCAGACGAGATAGCCCTACATATTGAAACCCCATGGATGAGGACAGAACAACCTCAGATGAACCATGGTATACGGACATTCTCCGTTTCTTAACTATGGGTGCATATCCACCCAATTCTTCGACACGAGCACAACGCGCCCTTAAATTTACTTGCGGCACAATATACCGAATATAAAGGAGACGTTTACAAGAAAACCACCTTCATAATAAACCTCCTATGTGTTTCTCAAGAGAAAGCCATGAAAATTATACAATAAGTGCATGATGGAGTGTGCGGGCCGCATATGAACGATAGAATGCACGCGAAGAAAATAATGAGACTAGGATACTTTTAGAGCACCATGGAACATGATTGTTGGGAATACACAAAGAAATGCTTAAAATGCCTATTATTTTCCAACCTCCAACATGTACCTCCTAGTGTCCTTTGTACCTTAAGTTCTCCATGGCCATTCTTTACATGGAGAATTGACCTTATAGGGCAGATACACCCTTCGGGAACTGGTGGACATCAGTTTATCTTAGTCGCTATTGATTACTTTACTAAATAGGTTGAAGCAGCTTCGCACGCCTAGATTGGGGCCAAGCATGTGGCCAAGTTCATCCAACAAAACGTTATATGCTGATATTTGAGCGGAAAAATACTTAAGCATTTCCCCAAAGCAAAATCATATTTTTCTGCGCTCATGCTTCTCCTTGAGTATTACTAAAGGGCGTGATGAGGTCTGATGGCTTGAAACGCTCATCTTTTAAAGTAGCTCCAACAATATCAACATTGGCTTCAGGTTCATGTTCCATCCCAAAGAGTAGTCCCTTAGAGAAACCATCCAAATAGTTTGAAGTGGAATGTTTTGGTTCAAAAGATATTTTACATGTACCTTCCTCAATAAAATTACAGTCGTTAAAGATGTTAAAACCTTGGACTATAACTTTGGTGCGAGCTATGTAGTATGGCTATGGAAATCCATAGTATGGATATGCATCCCCTTCCCGAAGGAATTGACCATTTAAGGTTCAGGGTATTGGCAGATAAGGAGATACGTATGTTCTTCCTTTTTGGAGCAAGGCGTTCTTAAGTCTGCGCCTATTTTCCATTTTCTGAATTTCTTCACGAGGTGGTCCATAGCCTAATCCAAAGGGTGTAATGTGGGCCTTAGGAATGATAAAAGCGACTAACCCCTTGGTATTTCTACCTAATGGAATTCCAAGAAAATACCCCAGGTTGCGCATTATTGGGCCAACAATTCCAAATAGATAGACTTCGAAGTAAGAGGTCTTTTCCACAGGTTCGATTGCACTTATTGTTTCAAAACCCCAAAGGTCAAGGTCATTCTTTCTATGTTCGATCCCTAGCAACGAACTGTCCTTGACTGTCACTTTGGGCGGAGATGCATCCAACGTGACTGGGACCCCTTCCACCGTAAGTTTGTCCTTTTGGTGAAGGGATGACGGGACTGCGCCCGTATCATAAAAAATAGTCGCTCAAGCAACATGTTAAACGTGGCTGGAATATCAAAGACATGAAATTCAGTTTTCTTTTGCAAGGGTCCAGTAGAGATGTTAATGTGGACACTTCCAATGACCTCTCTGCGCATGTTGTCAAATGCACGCACATTGATGCCCGAAGGTACAAAGTCCTTCGCATCCAGGCCTAAGCTTTTGGCAGTAACTAAGGGGCAAACGTTAATTGTGGACCCATTGTTTGCCAGAACGATTGGAGCGATTTTATGCAAGCAACCTATAGTAAGGAGAATGGCCTTATTGTGTCGCCTTCCCTCTGGGGGTAAGTCTTCATTAGTGAAGACTATCGCACTAGAAGGATTTTAGTAAGCAAAGTCGTCAGATCGTTAGGAGAAATATCTGCGGACACGTTCATGGTGTTTAATTTTTCTAACAATGATGTACGATGTTCCAAATAAGACATAGAGTTGCCAGATAGTTATATCAATCTTAATCTTATGAAGTTGCTTAACGAGGGCATTCTCGTTAGCAATGTATTTTGCAGCTTTGTCATGTGCTACAGGATCTTGAGCTTGGTTTGAGTTCGAGTTTTAGGCTGCTTGGTAAGCACGCCCAGATGTAGTTAGGTTTCGGACCTAGTCCCATCGCTTACAGGAAAGCGCAATGCAAGACTGTTGTTAACTACAACATGAAGAGTGTTCACATAAACGTTCTCCTCGTCACTGTCCCATATACCTCCAATCATTGGTGTGATGAGTGAGGTTAGGTCGAAGTTTTCATCGAAGTCCTCCACGATGGCTAGTACGGAGTGGTGAGCCAAAAGACTTGTTTGATTATTTGGCTTTTAGACCAAATGAGGTGGTAAAGGCAATTGTCAAGGCTCAATCATATCTTCGATCAAACTATTCAAAGAATAATAATTCTCTGTAGAATGTCCTCGTCCCTGATGATACTCACAATAGGCATTACCATCCCAATTCTTTCCTCTTTTGTCCGGAGCGGAGTCCAAAAGTGGATCGATAGGAGCCTAAATTTTCTTTTCTGCGAGTCTTTTAAAATATTCTCCATAGGTACACGAAATTTTGGTGAAGTGTTGCCTCATAGTTTCAGGCATTATGATTGGTGGTGGTGAATGGAACTCGATAAATGATGGTGAAACAAAGATGCTAAAGTTTGTTTGAAAGTTGGTCAAAGGAGAATGTGCTTGACTTGACTCAAATTCAAATAGATGATCGTTGACATGTGACTTTGGTGACAAAGGAAATTCTTGGGATGAACTTCGTTGAGATGGAAACGATGAACTAGGCCCAGTAGCTTCTGGCGAAGGTGTTGTTTCCTCTAACAAAATAGCAAATGCTGTAAATTCCACTGGTGTAGTTCTAGGACGAATTCGAAGAAGTCTTTTGGTTTCCTTGATGCGTTCCAAACAACTAAAAGTCGACCTATTTAGAACACGAATATTGGACAGATTTAGAAACTTGGGATGACAAGTGACATTTTGCATTTAAAAGACTCCAAATAACACTTTGTTTTGACTAAAACAAGTTTAGGGTTCCTAAACTCTAATGAGGCTTGGGGTTTATTTGTAAAACTCTAAATCAAGAAAACACATCTTTATGTAAAAAGAGCCAAACAGGAACTATGCAGAAGAGACAGAGCGTCCAGGCCATAGAAAGCTAAAATGGATGAGTTTCATGGAAGTGCACGTGCATGAGTTCGCCTAAGCATTGGGTCTAAATTCCGCTATAGTTTGACTGATTTTTGTGGTGTTAAGGAAATTTGGAACCAATAACAAAAGGTGTGCTCCCCTTCTTTGTGAGAAGACCGTAAGCATGGGAGTGTCCTTTGTCTTTCATGGAAGTGCATGAAGAGCCAATTATTGGGTGGAAGGCCGTTCGTCAGGCTAATACATGGTAGAAGTGTGCACTTATGAGTAGACAAGTCCTTTCTAGATGTTCCTAATTATGACTAGGGTAGTGCCTAACCTCGCACCTTAAGGCACGAGTATAATGCGATGCATGACAATGAAAAATTGAATATAATGATGCATGATTAAAGTAAAAACAACATTTTAATAAATAAATTTTCTTCCACTTCAAGTCTTACCCTCTATTAGGTATTCTAAGATGTAGAATGACCTAAATGTCCCCAACATGGTCTCCATTATGAACGTCGTCGCCCGTAGAGGTCGATAGGGGGGCGAGCCCCTTTTCGCTCGTGTACGGACGTTCGAGAACCCTACCACATAGGCAATAGGTCTTGGGGGGTTAGGGACCCCTTGGCCAAGCTTTCGTGGCTCCGATGGTGTCGGTTTCATGGCTGACCCGTTCTTGCAAGGCATGATGTGTGCCCCGGGATTGCCAGGAGCCAGTGCACGGCAGGATGGGGGAAAAGGGACTAGATAAAAGGTTGGCACCATAGAATATGGCCCCAAGTTTGGCGCCAATATAGCAGGCGCCAGGTTACAGAGGAAGGGAATGTGCCTCTACCTGGTTCTAGTAAGTGTCAGGTTTCAAGTACATGGATAAAGAGTTTGGCGCCTAGAAACCAGGCGCCAGGTCTGGCGCCTAGAAACCAAGCGCCAAGTCTGGCGCCTAGAAATTAAAGCACGCGCCAGGTCTGGCGCCTAGAAAGCATGCGCCAGGTCTGGTGCCTAGAAAGCATGCGCTAGGCACCAGAGGCGGAAACATGCCTCTGGTCTGACCTGTATAATCGAATGGAGTCGCCACCAAGGTTTTAGGTACCTTGGGAACCGCGAACCTCACAAACCTAGCGCTTGACCCATGAGGGTACATAAGATGTAGATTGGAGCAAGGTTTTGCTCGAATCTAGTGCATCTTCATGGATGACTCCTCTTGTAAAGCGTACCAATGTTCTAAATTCGGGGGCAAAGTACCAAGATAGGGCAATGGTAGGATGTACCATTGCCAGCTGGTTGCATTTCCCTTTGCTAGTGGATTAAATAATGTGTTGTTTTAGGTGACGACAGTATGAAAATGCATCAAAGTAAATAGCAAGCAAAGCATGTAAATAACCACTGTATTACAACAGTTTTATATAAAGCATAAAATGGTGATTTATCCATTAGGAGGCCCTCAGAACACCTAAGGCAATGTATAATGCCTTGATGCACTTGATTTCTTGGTGGTAAGGGATCGAAATGGACCCTCGCAATGGTGTATGTGTTTGGATGTGTTTAGGAGGTGTTTTTGTGTGATTAAGGGTGTTTTAATGGAGGTTTAATGGAGGTTTTAGAGTCTGGTCAGTTGTGTGAAGAGAGGAGGAAGGTCTTCTCTCACAAGGCTAACCTAGGTTGTAGAAAAAAGGGAGACGAAAGTGCCTTTTCGGAGGCATAAAATGTTCAAACCCTCAGAAATGATCTGACAGGGTATTTGTAGGCGCTAGCCCAGTTTGTGCTCCTGGCTTCCAAGTCTGTTTCTATGCAGGCTTGGTGTCTTGTTTGAGCTTTGGAACTCGTGTCCTTAGTGGACTGCTTTGTTGAATGATGTATTTTGTTGTCTTGGTTTTGCTAATGCTTATGAATTGATCAGGCTTTACCGAGAGGGAGTCGATTCCTGGAACTCTTGGTGTCTTGAAAGGGTAATAAATAGAATCGAGGGCAAAGCTATCTTTTAAGCATAAAACTCGGATTTGGGTAAGTCTTTAGAGAATTGCAAGCGCGGAAGCTAAAATCGTAGCAATGTACCATTATAGCCTAATTCTTCTATTTTAGGTAGGTTTTATGAAATGGGAGGATGTAGCTAGGAGTCGGTTGTAGGTTCTTACATCCAAGAAATGTCATGCAATAAGGTACATTAAAAAAAAGTCTATTTATCATCACGGGGCTGAATCCGTGAGTACGGATTCGGGCGTCAACAGCGAGTCAGTCATATTTTTCTTATTTTATTGGTTGTTTATGTTCATCCATCCCATTAACTACCACCACCCACGAGTGACCTCCACCGCACTTTACCTCCTATGAGGAGGACCACCGATGACATAACGCCAACACTAAAAATCACCATATCACCACCTCCTTAACATATACGACAACCCCAACAAACTAACATGCATTATCTCCACCTGTGACCTTTACCAAAAGAGAAAATAGAAGAGATCCGTTGGATGGTTGAGTTGTTTCAGAAGAAAGGAGAGGGAGGGAGGTGGTGGAGGTTTAGAGTGCAACGAGGATGAGGGAAACAAAGGATTGAAATAGTATACTTCTGATTCTAGTGAGAGAAGGATGGGTGTTGAGGAAAGGGTCAAAGAGCGGGAAAACGGGTTGCATAAATTGGGAACCAGTGAAAATGATGTGGAGAAGGGGCATGCGAATCCTCTCCAGTTCTTTTTAGAATTGGATGGTCAAGTACCTTCCTCAGATGATGACACATAGCTGTTTAATAAATGAAGGGTTATGATTTAATCTTTAATCATTTTATTCACTTTTTTCAATCTACTACGAAAACTTATTGGTACATCATTCCATCAATAATGGCCTAAAATAGAAAATTGCCATGGAAACTTATTGGTACATCATTCCATCAATCTACTACGAAAACTACAAAAACGGAAGTTGATTCTAGTAGTCAATAAATCCAAATTTTACATTCACTATTCCGTTAGTGTTTAGGATATATGTGTTCTCTTGTAAGATTATTTCGTTATTTGCTCATCTCACCAAGAAAAATGAAAGAAAGATAGGAGAGTGAAGATTATCATTCTCCCTTTCACCATTGTTTATTTTTAATCAAGGTAAATTTCAAGTTAGATTGCAATCCCAATGGCAGCGATGTCCTCCAGCATTTGCTTCACTTAATTAGGTTAATGGTGAACTTTCACAAATGTCAACTTTCCTTACCTTTTTGTTCAAAGATGACTTTTACTAATATTTACACTTAGCAATCTTCCTGGTTATCTAAGGACGAAGATGACACAATTTTTTAGTAATTTTTTTATTTGGTTTGTGAATAGCTAGCAAGGGAAAAAGAAGGGACGATTAGTCCAGTTTGAGTTTTTGCACAATGCATTGCATCTGTAAAATCCCACGTAAGGCTTGTTTGCATAACTTGCAAGGATTATTTGCAGT
>CAAKMY010088102.1:0-18873 GCA_901111285.1 Corrigiola litoralis | reverse complement strand
GCAGGCTCACTCAGTCATAGGCTGAAAATACGGCTTACGCATATTTTCGGGCCTATTTAGTCATAGAATGGTGATAATGGTAATTTTTGTGGTATGAATGTGGTATAAATGTGGTATGAAGGTGTTTATGGCTCGAGATGGTGAAACCGGTCGCAGTTAAGATAAATCGTTCGTCCAAGCACATTACCTAGTTTAGTTATCATCACTGGGCAATTGACAATGTGACACATTGGGGTGTCTACAGTCCCTGATCCTGCTGGGGCCTCTTTTAGTACTGGGGGAAGTGGCCTTCTCGGATCAGCTCTTCAATGTTGAGTTTCAGCCTCCTGCAGTCATTTGTCAGGTGTCCGTGGCCCCTTTGGTACTCACACCAACTGTTGGGGTTCCTTGTCTCTTTGACAGGACCGGGGTTCCCCCACTTGTCTTCCTCATGCTTGTCAACCATGAAGATCTCCGCTCTGGACTTGACTAGGGGTGTAAGGTCATGCAGCGCTGTCTTCTCTACTGAAGTCCAGTTTACCCCCTGGTCTGCCCTAACTCGCTGCTCGCTTATGTTGAGTTTATGTTTGGGCTGGTATCTATCATGCTTCCTCTCTCCCCTGGGTGAATGTTCTCTCTTAGGCTTGGGGGAGTATTCCCACGCTGGCCTATGAGAATATTCTTTTACAGGGGCCTCACTTTTTCTTTGAAGTCTGAGAAAGTGTTGTACTTCTCCGTCCTAATGTAGTCATCTGACCAAGCTATAGCCTGGTAAACCGTCTTAGGGTTGTCTCTAATCACCTTGTCGCTGTACTCCCCCATCCTCAGGCCAGTGGTCAAGGCCAGGATGGCAACATCTTGCTTCAGGCCATGATTGTTAATGCAAGCCACCTGGAAGCGTCGGATGTAGCTCTCCAAGGCTTCACTAGTTCCCTGCCTGATGATCAGCAGCTCATTGGTGGTCTTGTGTCTTCACCTGTTGCCTAAGTACTGCTCGCAGAACTTCCTAAACAGAGTGCTCCATCTTGATACCGAGTTGTGCCTCAGACCTTTGAACCATACAACAGCTAAACCCGTTAGTGTGGCTGGAAAGCATTTGCACCAGACCCTCGAGGTGAGCTCATAGATGTACATGTGCCCCTCGTAGGTCTGCATATGTTCATTAGGGTCTAAGGTCCCATCAAATCTGCACTGAAGAAGCTTCATCCTTGGCACAGTTGCTTCCAAGATCTCCCTGGTAAATGGAGATTCTCTAGGTATCATCACTCCAGTCATGGCTGACTCCATTTGGCAACCCCTATGATTGTGTCTCTTGGGGGCTGGATTGGAAGAATGCTCGCCAACCTTCCTCTTGTTCTTCCCGCGGTCAGATCCTCTTGGTCCTTCCCCCACTGCTACTGCTCCCAGTGGAAGGGCTGGCAGCTGTAGGGTCTGGACTGTTGCGGAACCTTTCCTTTCCCTCCTTGGGCTGGGGCTGCGCCTGGGTGGTTCTCTGTACCTACTTTTTGTCTTGCTTTTACTGGACTGGGCTTGGCTTTGAACACGAGTGGCCACTGACTTCAGTCGCGGCGCCACAGGAACAAGGGCGGCCACCATAACTATAGGGGGATCCACATGCTTTACTGAACTGAGGAAAGTCAGCTTTTGAGGTTGGAGTCCGTCCTGGTCCTCAACCGCTGAGACGTGCTCAGTGGCCCTTACCGTTTGAGGACTCTTACCTTGGACAGTGTTGAACAGGTCAGGCCTGCTTCCATGAATAGTGATGAACAGGTCAGCCAAGCTCTCCATTTGAATGGGAGTAAGGTATACTCCTGTGGCCTGTTGAGTGGCGGTTGCGGTTGTGGCTCCTCCGACGGCCTAGGTCCTGGGCTCTTGGAAGGCTACTCCCTTCCCCTTGTCTCTGGGTGGGGTAGTGACATCCTCCACCTCGAAACCATCGTGTTCCAAGGTCGGTGTGTTATCCTTTAGAGTGAAGCCTGGTGGAACCGAGGCGTCTCCGTACATCGCTCCTCTTGTCATCCTCACCGGATTTGGGTCGTGTAGTCAAGACTTTTGTGTATGGCGAAGAAGATGAATATTCCCCACAGACGGCGCCAAATTGTTCCTCTAACATAGGACAATATATTGACCGTTGACCAAGCAAGCTCCGATGACCTACAATAACATGCAAACCTACCTCGGGGGATATCCCGACGTTCCCCCTCCGATGCCTAAGTCAGATATGAACACGTGTCACCTCCTAAAAGGTAGACTTAGTAGAGAGAGAGTGTTCAAGAGAGATGTAAGAAAATGAGATACCATTTTAGGCAACACAAAAATGTTAGCCCAATATGAGTGAAGTGTAAGCAAAACTGACTGAATCAAAACAGTTCTCCCAGCATAGGACAACTTCCTAGCTCCCAAACTTCTTATTTTAGCAAAAATCTTATCTACCAAAACATTACAATCTGCACCAGAAATTCTTCTAGAAGAGATATTCACACCAAAATACCTAAAAGGCAATACACCACACTGAAAACCAGAGCATCTTGCAATAGCTTCCCTTGTATCAGAATCAACACCAGCACAAAAGAACTCTGATTTCTGCCTATTTACCTCCAACCCTGAAGCCAAGGAAAAACTTTGAAACCCTCTCAACATGAGCAACACAGACTTTACCTCACCTTTGCAAAATAACATTAAATCATCAGCAAAACAAAGGTGATTAAGCCTCATAGGACCACATAAAGCATGAAACTTAAAATCTCCATGATTGGCCACTTTAACAAAAATCCTGCTCAAATACTCCATGCAAGCTGTGAAAAGAAGAGGTGATAAGGGGTCACCTTGTCTCAACCCTCTCTTTCCAGGGAAAAAACCAAACATCTGACCATTCAAAGCCAGAGAATACACAGGAGTTCTGACACAAACCATGATCAGCTGAATAAATTTAGAAGGAAACTCCACAGCAATAAGCATGTCTTCAATAAAATTCAATTCAATGGAGTCATAAGCTTTCTTAAGATCTATCTTCATGAGGCACTTTGCAGCTCCATTCTTCTAATTGTATTTCCTCACTAAATCCTGGCAAATCATGATATTCTCCACAATAAATCTCCCCTTTATGAAAGCACATTGTGAAGAATTAATAATGTCAGGCAAAACAGCTCCTAATCTTGAACACAAGATTTTAGAAATAACTTTATAGACCATATTGCAACAAGCAATTGGTCTAAATTCAGTTACAGATTTAGGACTTTTAACTTTAGGTATTAAAGTTAAAACAGTAGCATTAATCTGTTTCAACAGCTTTCTTATAGAGAAAAAATCTAACACAGCTTCAGTAGCATCAACTCCTACAACCTCCCAAGCATTCCAGAAAAATCCACTACTATAACCATCTGGACCTGGGGCCTTATCAACAGGGATGTGAAAAAACATACTCTTAACTTCCTCCTTTGTAACAGGGGTCAACAACAAAGCTTTATGATTCTGTGATATCACAGTACCCTGCTTAACAATATGCTTATGAACTCTGTGACACTGCTTCTGTGAGCCAAGAAGTTGAACATAATAATCAACAAATGCTTGTTGAATTTCCTCTGGCTCTGTTCTAACCACCCCAGTCAGGTCTTTGATCATAAAGACCTTATTGGCATTTCTCCTAGCCTTAATAGATGCATGAAAATAACTGGAATTTTCATCACCATTCTACATCTAGGAAATCTTGCTTTTCTGCCTAAGAAAGCTATCCTTAGCATTTCTAAGAAGCAAAGATTTCTTAATCAGCTCCTTCTCCAAATTATGCAAAACAGCATTCCTATGATCAACTTGAAGGCCCTCCTGAACTTTCCTCAAATCATTACTAGTCCTTTCATATTCACCTTCTACATCACCAAACAAAGAAGAATTCAGGAGTTTTAAGGGTTTTTTCAGAACTTTAAGCTTAGATACTAGACGAAACATTTTAGTTCCCCCAATATCCAAACTCCAGCCTTCCAAAACAACATCCCTGAAACTAGGAGCACTACTCCACATATTGAAATACCTGAACATACTCTTGCCAAACTGCAACCTTTGAGTCAAACTCACCACACAAGGGCAATGGTCAAAGTAACCCTCAGGAAAAAAATTTGCCACAGAGTCTCCCATAGTAGATAACCAAGCAGAGTTAACCATTGCTCGATCAATCCTACTATAAACTCTGCTAGAACCAAATCTTTTGTTGTTCCAAGTATACAAAGAACCAGTAGCTGCCAAGTCAATCAAACCACAAGTCTGAACACATTCTTGGAACCCTTTTATTTCATTATAAGAAACATCAGAACCAACTCTCTCATCAAACTGCAACACATTGTTAAAATCACCCATAACAATCCAAGGACCAAGAACACATGTGCTTAACCTACACAACTCCTTCCACAACAACTCCCTCTCCTTTTCATCATTAGACCCATAGACAATGTAGCAAGTAAACTTCTGATTATTAGCCACACTAGTCACCTCAGTATGTATGAGTTGACTGGTAACAAGCTTGAAATAAATAGTATACTTATCAGGATGCCATAAACACCAAATCCTCCCTCCTCTATGAATACTGGTATTAGAACATAGAGACCAATCAGAAAACATAGAATCATAAACATGATTTAAATTATGAGACTTTATTTTTGTCTCTATGAGGCCAAATAATCCAACTTTATTGTGCTGCATAAACCATTTTATATCTCTTTGTTTAGTTGGACTATTCATACCTCTAATGTTTTAAAAACCTATACTATCCATGATCAACCTCACCTGATGAGGTTAACCTTTTTTCAACACAACCAGACTGTTGCTCACACAAAACCTCTGCAAAAGATCTAGTAATACTAGCAGGACCAGCTTGCATATCATCTCTGTTTCTAGGCAGAATCAGTTGCCTATGCACCAGCCTTGTAGAGTCACCATTCATACTCTGAGATTTGTGAACCGGGACTCTTGTAACAAGAGAAGAAACAGTACCAATTAAACCATTAACAGGGGGGGTCACCAACAACTCCTGTTGAGCAGAAACAGGAGGTACTTGAATTCTCCTATCATAGACAACCTGTCATTCCTTCATGTACCTCAAAGGCTTCTTGTTTTTACATTCAGCAGCACCATGACCCAGCCCTTGACAACCAGAACACTTTGTAGGCTTCCAGTCATATTCTATAGTAAGCTTCACCTCAGAACCCTTCTCATCCACAAAACTAACCTAATCCAAAAAGTGCTGGTCCATGTTAACCTCAACAAGAACCCTAGCATAAGCTAATCTGGTCTTGTTCTTTGTAGCCTCATCCACTCTCACAACTTTCCCAACAAGTCCTGCAATCTTGTTAAGACAACCATCACCCCAAAACTTCAAGTCCAGACGCATAAGTTTAATCCATATAGGAACTACATCCACTTGAACCTTTTCTAACTCTGTATCCTCAGTACAAGGTTTAACAATGAAGGGTTTATTATCAAACCTAAAATGACCAGGTGCTAGAACTTGTTCCTGACCAGACTTAGTATCAAAACATACAAGACAGACCCCATTAGGCAGCATAGCAACATTACTTATACCAAATTTGTCCCATAAGCGCCTGATAAAACCATTCATAACCTCCCATGGAGGTTTTGCACCTAAAACATAACAAACAATGGCCCTAGACCAATAATCTAGCTCCTGCTGTACATCCTTGACACAAAGTTCAAGTATTTTTGGACTAGTAAGACCAGGAGGAGTGATATCCTTACCAGCTGACTTGCCTTTGTGAACAACAGTCCACGTTGCTTCCTCAATGTCATCTGAGACATGACCAACAGACACATCTTCAACCCTTCCATCCTCATTATCACTATCAGTGAGGTCAAGTGTAAGAGGGTTATGTAGTTCATCCATAGCACGCATTCTTGGTCCCTCCATGTTTCCAAGATCAGAATTCCCATGTTTGTTATGAGAATTCTGATGTTGAACAACAGTAGGACTTTTACCAACTTTCGGAGAATTTTTCTTACTTTTCTTTGAGGATTTATGGCTAGTTTTCTTGGATCTACCCCTTGCCATGGCACAAAAGTGTAGGAGATCTATTAAGGATAAACTAGAGAGAAGGAGGAGTTTCTCTCTCTAGACTAGCCATTTTTTGATATGTCATATCTAGGTGATCCTTTTAACATGCAATAAAGTTCATATTCGACATCTAAGCATAAAGAACATAAATAACGTTAAAAGAATTGAATTTGGCCCTATGGAAACATACGATAATGTTAGTTGCTTAGGCGCACTAGATATCCTAACGAAAAGAGATCTAGGTCGACCTTTCGTTATGATTGAGTAGTTAGTGTACTCGGTTATAAAATGTGTTTGTTATGTGTTAGTTAAAGTGGAATAAATAAGTTATGCATAAGAGTGTTAGTGCTCTTCATACAATGTCTGATTTTAGCCTTAGAATGAATAAGTATAAATATAATTTTTAGAGAGATAAAGTGCAAGATGTGGAATAGGACTTGGCCTTCAAGAAATTCAGAACTTGAATAATGAACCAGGTCGAGGGTATGTAGGACTGCACCACTTGAGACGTGGCCCTATGGCTTGTGTCACCAATGGTGACGCAACTATAAGACTCTGCTCCTATTGGCTACGCCATCCTACGTGTCAGGTTCTACTTTATATGTTCACACGTTTTCAGGTGTTCTGATGATATTTTGATTGTATTTGCAGTGTTTTAGCTTGAACACTTTATTAGGATCATTTTAGAAATAGGACAATCTACAGAGCTAGGCTGGCTGATATTGTGAAGTGATCAGGCTGCTGCAGTTTTAGAGTTTCACCAGGATTAGGACCTGTTGGCGAGCTGAATCTCTAGGAAGTCTACAGAGCTAAGGAATGTAATTATATTCTAGAACGAATCATTAAAGGCATTTTAGTAATTTCGGATGAAAACACTGATTTCCGAAATAATGGATCCGAAAGCTGAAACTGGGCCTAGCCAGGCCCAAGGCCTGCGTCGTCACTGGCGACGCAGAAGCCCAACCCTACGTCACTACTGGTGACATAGAGGCTCAAGGTTTAGGCCCGTCTGGTCGTGTTCTAGTGCCATTTTGACTATTTTTGACTTTTACCTTGAAATGCGATAAAAGCCTGGTTATCTGATCATGGCCCAGTGTAGTGCAGGCACAATCAAACATAAGATGAAAATACAGTTTGAATACACTTTCGGGCCTACTTGTCATATTTCGACTATAAAGAGAAATAAGGTGTAATTATGGAAATGAATGAGTTTTAACTCAAGATGAACCAGAATCGTCTCTGTTCGGAATTATAGCTTGCCTAAGCACATTACCTAATTTAGTTGTCATCTTTGGGAAAATGACAATGCGACACATTGGGGTTTCTACAAGTTCTATGTGTGATCTTACAGCTTTTAGCTTAAGATTTACCTTATTTTGAACTGATCTTATATGAACAAGAAATTCATCAAAAGTTTGATCTTTAAAAGATAAGAAAATAGTCCAAGTATTCTAGAAAAATCATCCATTATTACTAGTCTTCTACTTTGCACTAACCTAGGTCCACATAAATCAATATGGACCAGCTCTAGTGGCTGGTTGGTACTTACCACATACTTGGAATTAAAAGATGATCTAGTGTGTTTGCATCTTGCACATTCATCACCGAATTTATCTACTAGGTACTTTATTCTAGGCATGCCAACAACTAGATCTTGAGTACTAAGCTTATGCATAAGAGTTTGACTCTCATATCCTAAGCTTCTATGCCACAACCAAGGATTGTCAGTAATAAAACTTATACATTATAGACTCTTGTCAGGTAAAATAGATAAGTCTAACATGTAAAAGTTATTTAACCTTAAACCATCTAAGATCTTTTTACTAGACTTCTCATTTATATCAGAACATCCAGAAGAAGTAAATTGAACCACATTACCTTTATCATAAATATGGGAAACACTTAGCAAGTTCTGCCTTAAACCATAAACTAATAGTACACTATCTATGGAGTGTGAAAGAAACTTAAAAAGCTTACCAGAGGCTGTATATTACCTTTGTTGTTGTCTCCAAATATAACACTCCCTCCATCATAGGATTTGTTGAGTAGAATTTTGAGTCGTCACAAGTTATGTGCCTTGAACAACCACTATTTAGAAACAAATCGTTGTTTTCTTCCACTCCAGCATGTCAATAAAATTTGTTTACACTTTCTTGGATCCTTCGTTGTTAAACATTCTCACCTTTGATGTCCTTGACTTAACATTAGAAGAGACATTAGTGTAAAAATCAGTTTCACTACAAGTAGAGCAATCATCATCATGTACTAAATTCTTTGCAGTGTAAGCATTCTTATCTATGGACTTCTTCCTAACTAAGAAATCATTAGAAACACGACCATCATAACCACAATGAAAACAAATTATGCCCATGTAGATCAATATATGTATGTCTAACAAAACTATCAATCCAAGTTTCGTCAACTTCTGGAGAGGAATTCTGATGTCTGGTGCTTGCACGGGTCGTACTTAATATGTCATACTCTAATTGTAGTCCAAATTTAATCTTGTTGTTACTCTGACCATTGAAATCATCAAGAGACGTTTCTACTTTAAACCATTTCTCATTTTTACCCTTAGACACAACAAGAGCGTTGTCCAAAAAGTCGACTTTCTCATATATATTTGTTTGTTTTGAGAAATAAGCACATTAAGGTCTTTATTAGCAGAGTCTAATTATTCTAGTGTCTTTTTATATGAAGGAAACATTAACGAGATAATTATAGTCTTAGGATCACAAGTTTGAAGTCTAAATAACTCATCAGACAGAAGCTTTATAGAAGTTTACACTTGCCATGCTCATTTAAAACATTTTCATTAGGACTAGTCACATCACCAACGTTTAGCAAGTTTTCCAATTCACTAATCTCTAAATCTTTCTTAGCAAAAATCAAATTAGAGCTTTCTTATTTAGCATGCAAGAGAAATACTTTATATTATAGACTTTTACAACAATTATCAATAAATGACTTCTCTTAATTGCAAGTCATTAATTCGAGTTTCAGAGAATCAGAAATAGTATCAAATTTGTTGCAGCGTGGCATAGATTTGCTTCATGGTCTTCTGCTAGTTCATTCGCTGAGTTTGAGGTCTCCCGATACAGCAGAAACCATGGCTTGTTTACATTCCTTCTTAACTTGTTCTCGTTTGTCCTTGGAGTTCTCTTGAATCCATTATGGACATTTTGCTATCATATATATGATCTTTCTCACCATACTTAAAGCACCCAAAGTCAGTAGTACTTTCTTGTATTAGAATTGAAAGTGTTCTTACCTTTAAATGATGATTTGAACTAGTTCTTGGAGTAGGAATTCTGTCTAGATGAGTTTCCTTTTGTTATGGTTCTTGAATATGAACTTATTGAATCTTATACATATCATTCAATTGTCTTCTAGATCAGAGCCACTTTCTTCATCACTTGTCTCTGCCTTTAACGCTAAACTCTTATTCTTATTACACATACCAGAATGGTTATCATTTAATGTGATCTCACAAGTAGTTAGAGAGCCGAGTAAATCTGATAGAGAATAGTTAGATAAATCTTTTGCCAATTGTATAATAGTTATTTACGGCATCCATTTAATTGTTAGGCATTTAAGTATTTTTTGAACCAGATCTTCTGTAGTAAAATATTTTTCTAGGTTTTTTAATTTATAGTTATCTTGGTAAACCCAGAAAAACATCTCATCTACCTTTTCGTCTTTGCTCATGGTAAATAACCCATATTACTGCATTAATAGATGAATTTTAGATTTCTTACCACTAAGTTACCTTCATGTGCTAACTCCATTGCATCTCATAGTTCTTTGGCAATCTAACAGGTTGATATTCTTTCATACTCATCTTCTCCAATAACATATTGAAGAAGCCATTTTGCCTTAGCATTTTTGTCCATTTTGGTGAAGTCAACATCATTGTACTCATCTTCTGTCTTGGTGATCACTCTACCTTCCACAGTCTTGGGGATAGGGAATAATCCATCTTGTACCACTTTACATACTTGGTAGTCAATGCCTTAAAGGTAGTTGATCATCCTCTCCTTCTAGAATTTGTAGTTCTTTTTATTGAACATAGGGATTGGTGGAAATTTGAGGTCACCAGATGCATGTCCTCTTGAAGACATCTTCATGCATGGATCTAGGCGTTAATCTATCAAGCTAACCCGCTCTAATACCAAATGTTAATGCAAAGGTATACTTAATATTGGGGTGGGGGGTGAATTAAGTGTGCCTAGATGTCTACCTTTTTTTGAGGAATTCATCAAATTAAAACATCATGCAAATATGATGAGCTCAGTGATGAATTACTGGTACATGTACCAGCAATATATCAAGTAATATTGCACTGATGCTAGTGCTGGTGCATGTGCACTTTAACAAACAACCTATAAAAGTGTTAGTGGTGCTAATAATGGTGCATGACTTTAAAAAAGAACCAAAAATAATCAAACATAAACTAATACCAAGATTTATTGAGGTTCGACCTTAACTCAAGTTTTACGTCCTCCCTACCACACTCTTAATCAAATCCACAATGAAAAAGAATGCACACTTATGTCAAATCTTAACTATAACATCCAACACAACTTAATCAACTCTTATTAAGACTTTATATGACTAAATCTAGCCAAACCCCAACACCTAACTCTAGATGCTGCAAATGCAATCAACTTTGACAGTCGCTTAGTGTAATCCCTCTATAACACTTTACAACCATAAAGTGCATAATGCAAATAAACAGTTATCTCAAAGTGCTTCTTGTTAAGCATATAGATACAGATAAACCGAAATGATCAAGAGACCAATACCTTTCCTTGATAGGCTGAATGAGAGAATGGTAGCTCAAAGTATTGTATTTTTACTTTATGAAACACTAATCTCATAAATACGATTTCGCAAAACACTCTTGGTAGTCTTTCATAGTGGAATAATAGAAAGTTTATATAGTAAACCAGTTTAGCACTTTAGGTTTAGGGAAAACACTTCGCAAATCTCGACGGATTAACCAATAAAAGACTCAGTCATAATAGGATAAGTTCACAAGTAGAATTTGAGTCAAACACAAGTTCTTTTCTTTGATAAAACATGTTATCCAACGAGACTTAGGTTTCATCCAACTCCACACTGGATAATCCACTTTTCAAACTGGTAGAGTGTTGTTTAGCCGCATACAAATTAATAAAGACCTTACTATTCCTCAAAATTATTAACAACTAGTAAAAGGATAAGAAAGGGTCTATCACACAATAAAATTAGAAAAACTAAATCTAGAGTTTAACTAATTTACATCTTAAGTATTAACAACTTATAAAAAGACAAACTACAAATTACAAACAAGAATATTAACAAAAATAACATATTTACGAAGGCTGCGGGGTTTCAAAGATGGTATAGAAAAATAGAAAATAAAAGTAAAAATCTACTATATAAAAGTGAAGTCAAGCAAAATTTAGCACATGATATTAAACATAATCGAGTTCGATAAGAGTAACTGACCACTTTAGACAAATTCGATTGCGAATTAATACGCTAATATAAGTGAATTCTACTAGGAGCGATTCCTTATTTTACTCTTGTAATGAATTTCGTATTAGAACCAACTTAAATCGATACTAACCAAGTCAAATTTTGTAGGGCTCGCGACAAATATAAAAATAACTCAGCTGCATTAAATTCATATTAACCCAACTAAATTTACATACATAGATATGTATACCAGTTGACATGCTTTGACTATCTAATCTATATATTTCTATCTTAAACACTTAAGATTTCCTAAGTTTAGGACACGTGGCGCCAAAATTAATAGGATCATAAATTAAAAAATAATAATAAACACATATTCCTAATGAAAATGATGCATGATAGTAAGCCAAAAGACTTCATATTCATTATAGACCTTCCAACTTCTATAACAGTTAAGTTTCAATCATAATTTACATTAACTAATTAAAACTCATTTAATTATTTATTTATGAATTCATTGAAACCCCTACTATGTGACTATAGGTATTACCCGTTTTCTCTTGCAAATGGTCTATATAAGAACAAGCGAATATGATTTGCATCAGGTTTCAAGACATGATCATCGTTTTTGAGGTATCCTTATTTCATACTTTGACATCAATTTATCGCTTATTATAAAATGATATGAATATAGTACTATTTTGTTCCTACGACCTTCGTATTATATTTATTATTTTATGCGTAATTTTTGCTTCAGTCATCGAAAATCAAATCATTTCTTTTTGCTCCATTCATTTGCATCATTTTAAATTAATATTGATATTATTTTAACATCTATTCTTATGTAACAATTAACTTCATTTTCTCTATACTACTTTTTTGTTTGATTTTTGAAGTTACTCACATAATCTTCAATTTTATAATTTTTTTTTTCAAGTGCAGGTGATGTGAATTAAAGAACTCCAAATTAATCATTTCCATGTAAGTGATATTTGACATCTTTTCCCTCCATCTTTCTTTTTCTTTCAAAACATTTTACTCTTATACGTTGATAATCATCAAACTTTATTTATTTTATAACATATTATTATATATATATATATTATATTTTTGAAATATTAATAATCTAACCTATATGATAATGACTTTTAAAGGTGTGCCCCATATCAAAATCATTTTCCTTCTTCGTATAATTGGTTGATTTTGGTTGAAGTATTTGTTGTATTAACAAATAATTAAGGGAATTAAGTCTTTCGTAAGGCTGTTAATTTGTATAAATATAGTATAAAAAAATATTCAAATGATTAGTTTGATTTCTTGCATAATTAACAATATTAGGACAAAAAAATTCATGTAAAAAGTTCAAAATAAAATTTCAAAAAAGGAGAGAGTGAGTGAATTTCCAAAGGATCTTCCCATGCTTTGCATGGGATTAAAAACTAGTTCAATCCGACACCTTGCGCAAGTTCAAAACTAAGTTAGCGTTCTAATATTACAAGTTTCCGAACGAGGCCGTAACAAGCAAAATCGCACAAGATATCAATTCCACTCAAAAAGTATAATTATCAACCTTGTACATTAAACACAAGCATAACACGATATTAATCAAGAATCTTATATTGTATGAAGTACGAAATTAACTAGGTAAAATCATGACCCAAATTACAAAGTCTCAAACTTGAACATTCTAATATACAAGTGAACCCAAAAAACAATGAAATAAAAGTAGGGAACGAAGAACTTAATAACATATAACCGAAGATCAAACTCCAAGGACGGAAGCTCTCGCCGGCATCAATGAGTCAGTCTCCATTTTCCATTGGTCGTGTACTAGGACCCGACCTTTGGCTGTTCTCTATCTCCTTTCTCTAGGGTTAGACTCGAATCGTTGTCCGGAGTCACTTGCTCTCTCGCCTCTTTTGCGTGGTTGCTTGCCCTCTGTCTACGTTGCTCCCTTTCAATGCCTTCCCAAGACTTCTTATAGATACTCAAATATATGTTGATGGGCTTCTTCGACGTACTCCCCAAGGGAAACAAAATCTCTATGCATATAATATCCTTATTCCACAATCTCATGTGCGATAGATATCTTTTTGCAATTTTTAACAGTTTTTGTCTTGCTTTTGTGTGTAGCGAACTCTTTTCCTCTTGACGTATGTTTGCTATTTTGCTTTGTCTCTGTCGCTTAACTCTTGGACAAGATGCAATAGAAATAGTTGACGGGCTGCACTTCCTTTGATTTCTTTCATCTTGTACTGGACCATATAATAACAATTGAGAGATTCATCTAACCCGTCCCGTAATATTTGGATCGTTAAGCAAATGACCAATCATCCTTTTACCCGAAATTCTACAAAATAATAAAAATACCACAAATTAGTCAATTTAGATATAAAACATAAATTTCATAAAGTAAAATCTAAAATTGACAAACTCATATAAAATGGTAAAAATAATATCTAAGTAGTATATAAAACGCTAAATATAGGGGATAAAAATAAATAAATTTATGCACTTATCACAAACTTATTTAGATTTAAAAAACAACCTGTTAAAAACCGTTTAATAAAACCAAGATAATTTTCACCTAAAAATATATTCCAACACTTAAGTTGTCTGATGCATGTACCAACAACAAATCACTGGTGCATCAACAACTTTGATTATCATCACATATCCTCTCATCATCATGTAATTCAAATCATAAGCAATAGTCTAATGGACTGAGACAACCCAACCTTACGGGGTTTAAATACTCGGGGTTTAGCAAGCTAAACGCCATCTTGGTTCTCAAAGTTCAACACTTCAACCAATACAATCATTCAATATAAGAAAACATAAGTCTTTAAAACATAGCAAAGTATCTTTAAGTCCAAAAACCACAAACTGTTTACAAAGTCTAAAACAATAACTAACAAAATCCTTTTAAAACTCCAACTCAAATGCAGTACAAAAAATAGTTCATGTCACAAACGCCATATTAAAACAACTTAAAACATAATGAGTCCCCATATGCCCTCCTTATGCAAGCAATCATCAAACTCGATCTCTACCTGCAGTTTTACTCCAAAATCATTACGGAGTACAAGTTCCAGAGGGGAAACGTCCCCAAACAACAAGTGTCAACATACAAGCTTGTCCATCTCGTCCTCTTTCCTAAGTCAACATAATGGTTTTTTTTTTTTAAAGCCCAAGGCGTTTCAAGAATCGCTCAAAGTCTGAATACTATTAAAACTACTATTAACATAATAATAATAGGTTTTGAGAGCTTAAAAGCTTTAAAATAAATATCGTAAAGTTATTTGGTATTAAATACGACAAATAACTTAACAGCGAGGAAATAATATAATAATTAAGGAAATGGTTTTGTAAACATAAAACGCCCGATAAATAGTGTCAACCAATAGTCCTAAAATATTGGGGTGTCACATGGACATTACAACAAACTAAATAAAATATCAACTAGTCTGGTATAAGTCTTTTGAATATTAAGCTTGATCAATCCTTATAACACTTGAACTTGATCACCAACTCATCATGTAGACCAAATCTTCATTCATCATATGATTAGGTCACTAGTCCTTGAATTTGTGCATTAACAATGTTCCTAATAATCAAAACAAAACATGAAACTCATACGGTTTGGAATCATCATAATAATCAATGGTCAGTACCAAGACCATGTTATTTTTATAATAAAAAACCTCGGAATTTTTTAATCTCAATAGATCTCCTAAATGGCCAAGTCTTTCTTTCCCTTTTGACATCATCAAAAATTTTTAAATAAAGAAAGTTACAGGGCTTTAGCGACACTTTTAAATGAATTTTAAGGCGCTAAAAAGCACTCCTAGAACTTTCAGCGACGCATATAAAAGCATCTTATTTGCTGTCGTCGCTAACCCCCATTGATGCGCTTTTAGCTAGCGTTTGTATAAGTTGTAAAAAAGCGCCATAGAGTGTGTGACGCTCTTTCATGGCCTATAGCGACGCATGGTGAGCACTTGATTAATAGCTTATTGCGGCGCATTTTAATTGTATACCGCGGCGCATAAAAAGCGTCGGTAAAAGTTGCAGCGCTTATGCATAGTGCCCAAATGTTTTAAAGGCAGTTTTCAAAAGTGCGTGAATTAGTAGAGTGAGGCACTATTATAAGCATCGCAAGCTTTTGTTCGAAGCACAATATAATGTTGCCTAAAACATTTTCTACTATTCTGCTTTTGCTTACCTGTTTTGATATTATAATATAAATAACGATATAAAAATAATGTTTCCAAGCAAATTGCTAAAAAACAAAAGAAACGTTGTCATTGCCAACAATCAAAGTATTACAAGTACAAACTAATGAGCTTCATCAATACTATAAACAGTCACTAATAGAGAGTACTATAAAGTTCCATTTGAATAGAATAATTTACAAATCCTAAGCAAGAAAAATAAATGAAAATTTATAGAAACTCCGAATTTCAAAGCTCCCATTGAGTTTGAATCTATCAACAATGTCCTACTTGAGCACATATCAAAAAAGAACAAACGAAGCTTGATTAGTACTACAAAAGACTCTAATCAAGAGAAAAATTATAGTAAATATAACGACCAAACACTTGGTACATAACTAAGATCGTCAATAATCATGTTTTTTTAAGCAAAAATGAGCTAAAAAACTGTTAAGAAAATAAAACTTGATGTCTTGATTAATTAGAGTTCTTTTGGCATACACATTACTATATCCAACACGTAAGGAGAGACTAACACGCAAAGACTGCAACTAATTAAGCAAAATTGACCTGACTGATTTCAAGAGTCTTGTGTGTCCAATATTCATAATGATCCCAATCCAATTTACAAATCTGCACCATATCGTAAGCTTAGATGGAAAGTTAATTAAACCACAGAGCACATGGACTTATATAATATCCACAAAAACTATTTTCTCTGAACTATTCATGAGAATAACAGTTACACGGGAAAAAGGAAACAGACACCAAATTTCATACAGTATAATAAATTAAAAAAAGAACAGCACCAAGGAAGGTAGGCAAGAAAGCTCTCAACACTGGTTTAGTCAAGCTGCAAAAGATACTACCATTTTGTAAATAGGACTCATCCTGCTCAAGATCAATCAAACAGAATAAGCTCATCATTCTTAGAGTAGGACAATCATAGTTGCCATTTCCATGTCATCTTCAAAGGTTTCACAACAACAAACTCTGTTTCTGTTAGATTAGATCTTTCCAAGAACTCGCATTTGATAACAAGGTGACTGCCTCCTACGCACCTTCTAAGCACTGATAGCACACCCAATTGACTGGACAAAATGTTAAAGAAAAGCTGAAAAATTATCAAAAGACCTTGCGCTATCCCTTCAAGACTGTATCATTTCTAGCCATCCTTCTACTTGGCAAAACAGATTAGACAGACCTGGCTGACCCTGAAACAGATGAAAAGAGAGTGTAATTACGACAACTTAACATATTATTGAATCAATATAGAGACGAATGGGAGATCAGCAGCGACATACTCACCTATTTTTTGGGCAGAAGTGTTGTAGAACTATCAAAAGCTAGTCCTGATTTTCTGCATAATGTGTACAAAAGACAAAAACAATAAAGAAGTAGAATCATAACAAAAAAATTATATGAGATTATTCACTATGGATAAGCTGAGGTTCCATCAAATCCATGAAGTTCATAAAGTAGCATATTTTGATTTCTGACCTCGACATCAACTGTTTCCCGAAATCATTGGCATAGAAGATAAAAACATGCAAATAAGTATCGGTTCATTTGAATAACTTTACTAGGGTGTAAAGAGATAATAAAACCAACTAAATTAGCTACATTATACAATTTAAACACCTCATAATATGAACCTCTAATGAATCTGGCATAGAGGACTAATAATACTAGTAAGAATCTAAGCAACATAGTCATAGTAACACCAACTAGATAAGACTACATTAAGCGATGTCTATATCGCACAACTAGATAATCTTATTAAATAAATAAATCAAACATCCAAAAATGAAAGCAATTCAATACGGGATTCAAAAGATAAACATACCCGTAAAACAAGTAGAGAAAAGTGAAGATTTTGTATAGGAGGGATGAAGTATAAAGTTCATAAAACAAATGAACCTCAACGAAATGCAAAGGTTTATACATCTTGAGTCAATCATATCATCTTATGTTTTATTATTTTTTGGGAGAGGGAGAGAAGATGTGGGTAACTGTTACGGTGTAATGGGGTTTTGGGGGTTCTTTTTTGTGGGTAATGGGAATTTTTTGTTCTTGGATTTTTTTTTAAAACTTTGGCGGTTGATTTTGGGTTGTCTCAAATGTTTTAGCGCTTTGTCTATTTGTCAATTTAAGTTAATTGGTTTTTCATATGAAGTGACTTTTTTTATTACAAGTATAATTAGTTTTTAAATTTTAGCACTTATATCGAGTAAAATCTCGCAATTTTTATTACTACTTTCATTAGTTTTCGAATTATAGCAATTTAGAAGAAAAAAAAAGTAATAGTAAAATAAATTAAATTTAGCTCAAGTTAGATTGGTTGAGTTCATGTGAGTTCACTTCAGTTCTTTAGTTTAGTTTAGTTTAACTCACTAGTCTCGTTCATTTAAGTTAATTAGTCGTTTAGTTGAATTCACTAGTTTAGTTTAGTTCAATCCATCTCTCACTAGTTCATCACTTAAGTTCACAAGTTCAGTTAAGTTCACTTCTTTATTTAATTTAGTTTATATGTTTAGTCCGTTTTACTAGTTTAGTTTCGTTAAGTTCACGAATTTAGTTTAGTTTAGTTTACTAGTCTAGTTCAAATCAGTTTACTTGTTTAGTTTTGTTCAATTTAGTTCAGCTCACTAGTTCAATTAAGTTAAATAGTTTAATTTAGTTCCATTTATCTCATCTAACCACCTCAATAGTTTATGTTAGTTCAGCTCACTATCTAAATTCAGGTTAGTTATGTTAAAGCCGATAGATCGGTTCACTGGTTTAGTTCAATTGAATTCACTAGTTTAGCTCATTTCAATTCACTAGTTTAGATAAGTTCAATCTAGCTCAATTTAGAACACATCTCACTAGTTCAGTTATTTCATCTCACTAGTTAAGTTCAGTTAAATTCAACTTGCTACTTTAGTTTAGTTCACTATTTTAGTTTACTTCATTTGAGTTCATGTTCAATTTACTAGTTCATTTCAGCTCAATCCCTAGTTTAATTTCGTTATACTCATTGCATAAGTGCATTTCAGTTCACTTTAGTTCAATAATTCAACTCAGTTCATTTCATTAGTTCAATTTTTTATTTATTTTTTATTTATTTATTTTTTTTTTTTTTTTGAAAGAATCAAGTGAAGTGCTATTTTTTATCCA
>CAAKMY010088091.1:0-11016 GCA_901111285.1 Corrigiola litoralis | reverse complement strand
AAGCCCACCAAAAGTGCATAAAATAAAACAGTGAAAAGCAAATAAGCCCGGGCAAGGCAATAACAGGAAAGCAGGAGTCAGCTCTTCAGGTCCACCAGCCAGCTAGAACCAGAACCCTCTTCCAAGCCAGACGACCACCCAGCTTCCTAGGCCTGAGGTGCTGGAGCTTGACCACCTAGAGGACTCTCAGGAACAACTTCCTGACTGCCTAGGTTAGTGGCGTCAAGAGCCAGGTTCTAAGCTGGGGCACCCACATTTAAGGGGTCAGAAGCGGGAGCAGGAGTAGCCGTCTGAACTTCAGTAGGAGCAGGGCTGGAAGGCTGGTTGACAGAAGAGGGGTTAGTTGGCTGAGCAGTGGAGGCAGGGCCCTGGTAGGACTCAAAAGAAGTCTCCTTTTTCTAAGACCTTCATCATAGGCCTGCATCACCCTCTCCCAGCTGGCCTTATCACCATGCACGTTGTAAACACAGCGCTCAGCGTACAGCATCCTCAACTCAATGCCACGGTGGAGGCGCTGGGTCCATTTTTGCTTCAGCTCAGCCTCTAGGCTAACCATGTCAGCTTTGGCCTTACCACATAATTCCTTGTGGACCAAGACCTCAGCGGCAGAGTCAGACAGCTGTTTCTCCAGGTCTGCAGCCTTAGCGTTAGCAGTCTCTGCTGTCTGCTTCCAAATAGACTCTACCTTCGCAGCAGCCGCCCTAGCGTCCTCAGCCGCCTGCACCCTTTCATTGGCCAGCGCCAAGTGCTTCTTCACAACTTCCAGTTGGCCGGCGTCCTGGTGAGCTTTGGTTATCATCCCCCGCAGTAGATCCGCCTCCACAGCCTGGTTCTTAAACTGTCGTTCCAGGGAAATCCCAGCCACAGCTTCCAGGTACGCAGCCTTACCAGCCTGCAGAGTAGCAACGGTATGAGATTCTGAATACGTTAAAGAGGAGAAGCTGAAGATGATAGAAAGGAGAGAGGTACCGGAGCCAGCTGATGGCAGGCAGTGGCGAAGGGAGCGTTCAGCTGGGTCCTAGGCTGGTCACCAGGCATATGACTAGCCTGCAGCAGGCGGAAACCCAAGCTACCACCCACGTTGGGATCATTCAGATACAGACATTCATCCCCATGGCCCATCTTCTCCATGCGAGGCCCTGCAGCCACCGGTTTCCTGTACACGAGGGGGTAAACCGCTAGATGGAGCTGGAGGACAAGGTCCTCCACCCAGTCATCCAGCCTAGGATGAATGCCGCTGGGGGGGGGGCATCCCAGGAAGACCCAGGACGCATGAAATCCTGCCCACTGGAGAAGTGGGGGAAGGACTCAGCAGGGCAGGCCCTCTTGTCTTTGTGCAGGTCAGGCGGAAAAGCCGCAGGGCTGGCAGGGATGTCGATGGCCTGGTGATCAGGAACTCGCCTCCTCTAGAAGGTAAGAGGGGCCTCATCAGGGGTGTCATCCTCCTCAAATATAGTGTCGCGTGGAGCAGAAAGAAGGTCACCAAGGGCAGACCTGCGGACCTGAGCATCCAGGTCGTCCCCAGCGCACAGCTGGATCGTAGGGTCAGCACGATCAGTAATGCTGGTGGAGGAGTGGCCCAACTCTAATCTAGGGGCAGCAGCAGTGGAGGCAGCCGGGGCATGACCTACTCTCCTCCTGGTTCGATTTCTTAAGATAGGCACCTCCTTGGGCAGATCCTCAACTGAAAAACCGGCCATCTCCTCTAAGGTGTATTTGCAAAGGCTGGGGTGGGCTGCTGGCGGGTCGGGTTTGATCCAATTGTCGTTGGTGTCCAAACCCGGCAATAACATAAATAAATGAAAGTAATTGGCACTAGTGATTTTACCCCCGCGAAAGAAGCCCATTTCATTTCATATAAAGGGGTGTTTACAAAAGCCATGCTAGGGGATCTTCCCAGCTTCATTCACTACAACTACAACTACCTGCCTTTCTAGGGCCTAGACGCAATACTTCTTCAAAACGTCAGCATTCCAGATAAGGGCCTTCCCAGTTTGCTGTCAGCTTGCCATAGATTCAGTCCTTTTGGAGTGCAGCTACCTTCCTGAGGACCCACTCCCCCACCTTGAGAGGTCTAGCCTTGACTTTCTTGTTGTAGACCTTGTAGATGCGGTTTTGACACGGCTAGAGTCAGCCTTGCCTCCTCTATAGCCTCATCCGACATGTCAAGGGCCTCCTTCACAACTGCTTCGGGGTCCCAGGTTTTAACCTTCCGGCTCTCTGCCCCCACTTCCACTGGTAATACGGCCTTTGAGCCGTATACCAGCTTGAACGGGGTCTGGCCGGTGGCTTCCTTCTCAGTGGTCCTCAGTGACCATAACACGCTATGTAGCTCTTCAACCCACTTGGACTTGTGGTCATCCAGCCTCTTTTTCATTCCCAGCAGAATTTGCTTATTCGCCGCTTCAGCATGTCCATTGCTTTAAGGGTAACAGAGTGCTGAGTACGCGTATTTGATGCCATACTCAGCCAGCCACTCCCTCTGGGGCCAGTTATCAAATTGCTTTCTGTTGTCAGACCTAAGGGCATATTCAAACCTTAGGGCATATTCAAACCTGTGACCCTCTAGTGAGATCACCACTAGACCTACCCCTAACACGTTCGTTGTAGTAGACCCATCGCTGTATATCTACATGACTCGCTTGGCTACCTCGCCTGGCTCTTCATCTAGCTGGGATACTTCAGCCAGGAAGTCTGCCAGCACTTGAGCCTTGATGGCAGTCCGCGGCCTGTATTCAATACCAAAACCTGGTAATTCCACTGCCCACTTGATCAGCCTGCCCGACCTCTCAAACTTCTCTAGCAATTTTTCTAGTTGTAGGTGTGTCACCTGATGGACATCGAAGTATGGCCTGAGCTTCCTGGATGCTATCACAATAGCAAAGATGACCTTCTCGATCAAGGGGTAATTCTTCTCACCTGCCCCCAGCGTATGAGCCACGAAGTAAACTGGCTTTTGAATTTATTCTTCTACCCTCAATAGCACCGCTGCCATAGAGCCAGCTGATACTGCAATGTATAGATATAAGCTTTTTCCTGGCACTGGTCTGGCTAAAGTAGGGAGTTGCTGCAAGTGCTCTTTGAGTGTTTGCAAAGGCTGCTTTCTGTTCTTCCCCCTACTAGAACTCCATGTTCATTCCCAACGTCTTGCCTTTCAAAGCTTTAAAGAATGGCATAGACTTGTCGGCGGTTTTAGAGATAAACCTTGATAGAGCTGCCATGCACCCCGTTAGGGTCTGCACTTCCTTCACGTCTCTAGGTTCCTTCATATCGATAATAACATTGACCTTCTCTGAATTTGCATCAATGTCTCTCTCAATCACCAGGAATCCCAAGAACTTGCCAGACCTGACTCCAAAGGAACATTTCTGAGGATTCAGTTTCATCCGGTACTTCCTAAGCTGAGTGAACGTTTCTCGGAGATCTTCTAAATGCTCATCATCAGTCTTGCTCTTCACAATGGCATCATCCATATAGACCTCCATATTCCTGCTCTTCTGGCCTTGGAACACTTGGTCCACCATCTTTTGGTAAGTGGCACCATCATTTTTGAGGCTAAAAGGCATCATTGTATATAAATACACTCCGTAGCATGTGATGAATGCGCACTTGACCCTATCTAGCCCCAGAGGAAGATCTGATGATAGCCCGAGAAGGCATTGAGAAAACTCAGCAGTGAGTGTCCTAATGTGGCATCCACCAGCTGGTCTATCCTAGGCAAGGGATAGTAATCCTTTGGGGTCGCCTTGTTGATATTGGAGAAGTCAACACACATCCGCCATGTCCCCTTGATGGCCTTAGGAACCATAATCACATTAGCTAGCCATTCAGGATAATCACAAGGGGTGATAAATCCAGCCTCCAGTAGTTTATCAATTTAAACCTTCATGACTTCCCGCTTCTCCTTCTTGAATGTTCTCAACTTCTTCTTCAGGGGTCTGAAGCTAGGGTCTACGTTGAATTTGTGGCAGGCTACCTCTGGATCCACCCGTGGCATCTCTGAGACATTGTAAGAGAAGACATCTTTATGGTCTCTCAGCATCCCTATGAGGTGGATTTTGATGTTGGGTCCATGTCCCAGCCTATCTTCACCGTTCTGCTCCAGTCTTCGTCCAATGGTACTTCCTGCACTTTGCTGCCTTGCAAAGGATATGGCTAGTCACAGGGTCTGACCTCCACTGTGTCTAGCGCTGGCCCCTTGCCTCTCTTGCCCCTCGGGCTGTCAAGCTGGTCAAGATCTACCACCATGTCATCTGGCCCCCAGCTAAGGGGTTGGCTCTGCTGGCCCTGGTGCTCCAAATCCTCTCTTGCCTTGCTTATGAGCAGTGAGGAAGCAAGATCTGGAAGCTCCTTGGCTACCGTTCAACTTCTCAGGCTTGTTGTAATCCGATATGTACATCAGAATCAGGTGGTAGATAGAAACAATTCGTACTGCTGCCTCAAACACTGGCCTGCCCAAGAAAGCATTATAAGTTGTGGGAACGTCCACCACCACGAAGGTCTTCATCATGTGCTTCGTAGTGTTGCCTTCTCCCATCCGCATAGGCAACTTGATGCTGCCTTTGGGTAGGAAGCCCTCTCCATTAAAGCGGTACACTTGTGAGTCATGTCTGTCCAAGTCTTCATCCTTGAGACCCAACTAGCGGAGTCATATCTGTCCAAGATGGCATCGTGTTTCAGCTGGCGGAGGTCTGCCTTGCTTTTCCTGACTGCCGCTACTCCCACTATCACACCAATTTCATCTAGCCTCTGCATTGCTGGGACTCTTGGCGGAGGCTGGGGAAGGGCGGGCTGTTGTCCTGCCTAAGTGGATATCTGGGTTGATATGGCTGGTCCCGTTGGCGATCTCGCCTTCTCACCTCATGTCCCTGATCCTGTTGTGGTCTCCTCTGGTATTGAGGGAAGTGGCCTTCTCGGATCAGCTCTTCAATGTTGAGTTTCAGCCTCTTACAGTCATTTGTCAAGTGTCCGTGGCCTTTGTGGTACTCACACCAGCTGTTGGGGATCCCTGGCTCCATGACAGGACCAGGGTGTCCCCACTTGTCTCGTTCATGCTTGTGAGCCATGAAGATCTCCGCCCTAAACTTCACTAGGGGTGTAAGGTCATGCAGCGCTGCCTTCTCTGCTGAAGTCCAGTTTTCTCCCTGGTCTGCCCTGACTCGCTGCTCTCTCATGCTGAGCTATGTTTGGGCTGGCATCTGTCCGGCTTTCTCACACTCCTAGGCGATTGCTCTCTCCTAGGCTTGGGGGAGTATTCCCGCGCTGACCTAGGAGAATATTCTTTCACAGGAGCCTCGCTCCTACCCTTGAAGTCTGAGAAAGTGTTGTACTTTTCCGTCCTAATGTAATCATCTGACCAAGCTATAGCCTGGTAAACCGTTTTAGTTTTGTCTCTGATCACCTTGTCTCTGTACTCTCCCATCGTCAGGCCAGTGGTCAAGGCTAGGATGGCAACATCTTGCTTCAGGCCAGGATTGCTATTGTAAGCCACCTAGAAGCATCGGATTTAGCTCTCCAAGGCTTTACTGGTTCCTTGCCTAATGGTCAGCAGCTCATTGGTGGTCTTGTATCTCCTCCTGTTAGTGTGGCTGGAAAACATTTTCATCAGACCTTCGAGGTGAGCTCATAGATGTACAAGTGCCCCTCATAGTCTTGGATATGTTCATCAGGGTTTGAGGTCCCATCAAACCTGCATTAAGGGAGCTTCATCTTTGGCACGGTTGCTTCAAAAGTCTCCTTGGTAAAAGGAGATGCCCTAGGTATCATCACTCTAGTCGTGGCTGACTCCACTCGGCCACCCCTGTGATGGTGTCTCTTGGGGGATGGCTTGGAAGAATGCTCGCCAGCCTTCCTCTTGTTCTTCCTGTGGTCAGATGGGCTTTTGGTCCTTCCACCACAGCTATTGCTCCCAGTGAAAGAGCTGGCAGCTGTAGGGTCTAGGCTATTACGGGCCCTCTCTTTTTCTCTCCTTAGGCTGGGGCTGCGCCTAGGGGGTTTTCTGCGCCTGCCTTCTGTCATGCCTCTACTGGACTGGGCCTGAGTTTGAACACGAGTGGCCACTGACTTCAGTCGTTGCGCCACGGGCTCAGGGGTGGCCACCGTAATTGTAGGGGGATCCACAGGTTTTGCTGGGCTGAGGAAACATAACTTCTGAGGTTTAAGTCCGTCCTGGTCCTCAACCGCTGAGACGTGCTTAGTGGCCCTTACCGTTTGAGGACTTTTACCTTGGACAATGCTGAATAGGTCAAGCCTGCTTCCATGAATGGTACTGAGCAGGAGAGCCAAGCTCTCCATCTGAACAGGAGTAAGGTATACTCTCGTGGCCTATTGAGTGGAGGTTGCGGTTATGGTTCCTCCAACGGCCTGCACTAGGGCTCTTGAAAGGCCACTCCCTTCCCCTTGTCCTTGAGGGCTGTAGTGACATCCTCCACCTCGAAACCGTCATGTTCTAAGGTCGGTGTATTATCCCTTGGAGTGAAACCTAGTGGGACCGAGGCGTCTCCGTACATTGCTTTTCCTGTCATCTTCACCGGAGTTGGGTCTTGTAGTTAAGACTTTTGTGTATGGTGAAGATGATGAATCTTCCCCACAGACGGCGCCAAATTGTTCCTCTGAGATTGGACAATATCTTGACCGATGACCAAGCAAGCTCCGATGACCTACAACATTAAGAAAACCTACCTCGAGGGGGTATCCCGACGTTCCCCCTCCGATGCCTAAGTCAGATATGAACACGTGACACCTCTTAGGAGGTTGACTTTGTAGAGAGATAATGTTCAAGTGTGACGTAAGCAAAATGAGTTATGTTGTCGGAGAGAAAAAGACATACCTTTGACCTAATTAGGTCAAGGATATTTATAGAGCGGCAGAGATCCCTGCATGAGGATAAGATTCCTTGTATCTGCCAGCCTTGGCCATAAATGTTGTCTGCCTGGGTCGAGCTGTGGCTGGCGTCCAGGAGTGCCAGCCTTGCTCAGCTGGCTTCTGAGGACCGTTGTTGGGCTTATTTATCGCAGTTGGCGCCTGCTCAAAGAATCTGAACTTGGGATTGGACTTCGTGGAGGCCGAAAAGCCTCGTCTAAGCCTACGGGCCAGTTTAGACCAGGAACACTTGATATAATGAGTAGGAAAGGTAGTAGCTCTAGTCGCCCTAATAAGAACAAGGGTAAGAGACCTATAGTAGAGTCGGCACCTCAAGGGGAGGTTCTGGTGACGGACCCTTGGGATTATTATGGAGTTAAGTAGTTCTAGTCGTCTAAGCCTCTTGACTAAGTTTATTGATATCCCCACTTTTCAACAATTTGGCTTAGTAGTACTATAAGCCAAGGCCGTCATAGACATGAGGCTTTTCTAGAGAGAGAAGCTCTCCCTTCTCTCTACCTTATCTTTTCAAAAAGTAGTGCTACATTTTCAGTGTACTTTCAAAAATGGAAAAAAGAGGAACATGGTGAGATCATCTCGGGTGTTACCAGAAAAGCATGCTGGTCAGAGCAGTGAGACTCCGGCTATCCCCGCAGTTGAGGAGGTTCATATCCCAGCTAAAAGAAGACATAATACGGATTCTCCAGAACATGCAGCAGAGTGCCAGGACAAACGCTACATGGATAAAGGTCTACCTTTGAAGTTTATCCAACCAGTACTGGTGGAAGGTAAGCCACACGCACAGCTTGATAAAGTGGATTTTGAGAATGAGAAGAAGAAATGGCAGTCCTCACTGATACTGTATATTGTTAGTGAGCAACCCTATATTTGTCAGTTCAGGAAGTTTATTGGAGACAAATGGCTGTGTACTGAAGAACCTGAGATCTTTATTTTCGATAATGGTTATTATGTGGTTAAAATGGCCTCTGTTGTAGAAAAAGATAGAATGGCTGTGTACTGAAGAACCAGTTATTGTTCAAATTTGGCAGGCAAGTTTTGATCTTTCTCAAGAGGACATGTCTGTTTTACCATTATGGGTCAAGTTGCCTAATCTTCCTGTTACATGCTAGTCAGAAAACAATCAGAGTAGAATTGCTAGTATTCTAGGGGTTCCACAGTATGCATATCAAAGGACACGTAAGCAGTCGAGGATTAAGTTTGCTAGGGTTCTCATTGAGATTAATGTGACTAAAGAGTTGCTTGAGGTACTTGAAATAGAAGACCCTTAAGGTAATGTTCATTTTCAAAAGGTCTTATATGAATGGAAGCCTCAATTTTGCAACAAATGTCTGAAATATGGACAAGATTGTCTGGAAAAGAAATGGCAACCTGTTAGGAAGGCAAAAAGTCGGGGGAAGGCTGATAAAGGGCAAGAAGCACAGAAAATAGTTGCTAACCATAAACAAAAGCAGGTTTAGGTTCCAAAGAAGATTCTTGTGGGTAATGTTGTTACTCCGCAGGAAGCTAGAGTTGAAGCTCAACCAGTGAAGACTCCAGTGAAAGACAAGCCTAAGAGTAGGGCAGTCATAACACAGGGGCTCAATTTACAGAACTCCTTTTCACCTTTGGATGCTAAGTTGTGTTGCAATCTGGAGTTTGGTACTATCAATCGGAGTGTCATTCCGAGAGATAGTAGCCATGCTTCTAATGACGTAATATGATTGTGATGCAACGGGACCCCTTTTTCGCAAAGGCTCTTATGAATCGCCTTGTTATTGAAAGGTAGGAGAGTCACGCTCGGGAACCACCACTTAGGGGCAGGTGCTGGAAGGGCTAGGGGCCCTTGACCAGTCCTTGGACTTCTTGGTTCCGAGCTTTTCAGTGGCTGAGTCCTATTGCAGATTGGCAGAAGTAAGAAAGGGGGGGTGTGCCAAGCAAAGCACGAGAGCCTGACCAGGCTTGGCGCCACCAGTGATGGCGCCACACCTGTTTGGCGCCACCAGTGATGGTGCCAGGCTCACCAGGGGGAAGGCAGTGCGGTGCCTTTGCCCTCATGTGATGCTGTTTCGGAGTTAGAGTTGCCACCAAGAACTTTCGATGTCTTGAAAACCGTTTGCCTTTCAAATCTAGTCTCGTAGACCAAAAGGGACCACGAGATGTAGAATTCGAGGTGGGGCAGCAGCTCAAATCTGAGCACCTCATGGGTGACTCGTATGGTAATGCGTACCAGAAATTCAAATTCGGGAGCAAGGTTACCAACTAGGGGTCGGTAAGGTGTACCGTCCTAGCCTGTTGCATTTACCTCTACTATTAGCCTTTCAATTAGTCCGTTTTAACAGTTTGTATCACATAACAAGTAAACATACAAATCTGCCTATATATGAAAACAGTAAATAAATGAAGGTTTTGCCCTTAGGAAACCTACGGTAACGCTTTGCGCTTGGACGCGCGAGGTTTCTGAACTGCGAGGGTTTGTCTAGCGAGAGGAGATCTTGGTCCTCTCTTCGCTATTGTGAGTAGTGTGTACTCAAGTAGGATTGTGTTTAGTGTTGTGTCACTTCAAGTGGCATGAATCAGTTTTGCATGTGAGTGTGAATGCTCAAGGATGCAAGGTCTGACTATGGCCATAGAAGGAGGTATGAAAAGTCAGATTAGGGTTTATGAATGCAGAGAGTGATGTGGTGAGAGAATCTCGGAAAAATGAGATGTAGTGCTAAATTGTTAACGAATGCTGATCCCCGAGCCAAATGAAGCTCTGGGGTATTTATAGGAGAGGCCATTATGGCGCCATCAGTGGTGGCACCAAAATCGGTCTCTTCACCGATTGGCCAGAATGTGATATTTTGGCCATAAATGCATTTCAGCTCAAATGTGATTTTCAGTGTCTGGAGTTATCCGGAGTATTTTCTAGAGTGTTTACATGGAACACTAATTGAGAAGCATCTGGAATGCAGCAATCTTTGTCTATCTGAAACTTGTTGTGATCAGATTGCAAGTCATTATGTTTGATTGTACTCCTAAAGGTTGTTGGGCATTCTGAAACCCTTGAGGTAATGGACCTCGGATAGCTTACTAAGAATCGGGCTAAGCTGATTGCAAAGTGAGCTTGACACATTTAATTTGGCGCCATAAGTGATGGAGCCATGAACTGGACCAGGTGAAGTCAGACTGTCCTCCAGCATAACCAAGGCACTGGTCCAGAGTGGACCTGTCTTGGGCTTGGCGCCACCAGTGATGGCGCCATGGCCCAGCCTGGGTCAGTCTTGGCCCAGCTTGAGTCAGACTAGGTCCAGTCTTGGTCCAATTTTGACTTTTGAGGCTATTTTTACTTTTTCAGGCTTTTATGTGAAATGTGATAAAAACCTAATTTTACTGATTTTTGGGCCTGTGATGCAGGCTCAGTCAGTCATAGGCTGAAAATACGGCTCACACGTATTTTCGGGCCTATTTAGTCATAGAACGGTAGTAATGGTATTTTAATGCTATGAATGTGTTTATGGTTCGGGATGGTGAAACCGGTCGCAGTTAAGATAGATCGTTCGTCCAAGCACATTACCTAGTTTAGTTATCATCACTAGGCAATTGACAATGTGACACATTGGGGTGTCTACAGAAGCCCCCACTTTGACCGAGGCTCGTTGCATTGACGCTGTTCAAAGTATGTCACAATGCCGCTGCACGTAAGCACAAACGAAAACATGCACATAGCACATAGCTTATATAATCCTATATATATACTATATGATTTTTGAAGATTCATGCAAAGTTGTATCTTGCACAAAACGATGTCAGGTAGATGCACATAAATGTAAATGCACATCGTGGATGATAAAATATGCCTTTGTCATTTCCGTGCAGGCATGGCACGTGATTTTGTTTTTGATTTTGACCACAAGATTAAGTATTCAAAAATCGGATTTGTAAAGTGTTTTTAGCACAAGATTAAGTGCGTAGTTGTGGGAGACGAAATCCTAGCATTGTACGATGCTCATTCTTAGATTTTTCGTCACATCCCGGCACAAGTAAAAGTGTCGAAATAATTTGAAAGTAAATAATACACAAGATTAAGTGTAAAATTTGAAATTTTGAAAGTCCTTTGAAACAACTGAAAATTTTGAATGTAAATTCATTTTCGCGTTATATTTCAAGTATAGG
>CAAKMY010088047.1:0-45788 GCA_901111285.1 Corrigiola litoralis | reverse complement strand
CAACGACTTTACCAACTGAGCTAGCGGACATTTGCTATGAGTGTTTATATTTTCATACTTCGTATTTTTTTTTTTGGGTTTATAAGGAAACACAAAGGCCAATGAACACGTGGTTTGAACTCGCAACCTCACAACGACTTTACCAACTGAGCTAGCGGACATTTGCTATGAGTTTTTATATTTTCGTACTTAGAATTTTTTTTTTGGGTTTGTAAGGGATTAAGGGGTCACAAAGGTCAATGAATATGTGGTTTGAAATTGCAAACCAATGACATTTGCTATGAGTGATATAGCCATAGTCAGACTATTTAGATACTGGCTCCGTCCCAACAGATTGCTCCATTTGCTTTTTGATACTATTTGAGGTCGTATTTTTAGCTCAAAATACATACTCCCTCCGTCGTAATGAAGTCCTCCCATTTACTTTTGGACAAGGAAAATATGGGAGGGGCAATTGGGCCCACAATCACATATTATTTGCCCAAAATAGAGATGGGGGGAGTTCACTGGGACACCCCAAAATGGATTATGGGGGAAACTCATTGGGACGGAGGGTGTACTTGAAAACATTATAAAAGTGGGTGGGACGGAAGTAGTAGTGTAGTACTTTGTTACTGTTAGTACCAACTATTTTTCGTTAGTTTCTTGTATCTCAGATATTTGATTTGATGAGGATAGTGAATTGTATGCCTAAAAATTTGGCAAAAACTCGGGTTAGACGGTGTTATGATAGGAGGACGCAGTTGTGCTTTTAGGATTTGGCTAAGATTTTCCGTCCTAATGTAGGATTGTCTTACTCCCAAGGGACACTCTACCAATTTTAGTTTGAAAAAGTCTTGGGGGAGACAGTCTTTTTCTATTATGAAAGTGGACGGAGCCATGTTGGCCTAACAAAGGGATATATATCTCAAATTTGACTTTTTGCAGTAATTTTGTGTTGATTTAGCTTGTAGGTAGCTCGTCTATAATTATCATAAAACATAATGGTAAACGGGTTAAAGTAGACGGTTTTTTCTAAGAATTTCTGTTTTAGTTTTAACCGAAACATTCCAAATTACATGTTGATTTGTAGGTTTTTGGGTGCCTGGAAAAGTTACTGAAGGAGTAGGAAGTTATGTCCAATTAGACAAAAGCTTATCAAATTGTTTGAGGTACCAATGCATTGCTGGTTATTCTAGCGTAGCGGGGGGTAACAATGAGCTAACAGAAGAGTTGGACTCTGAGTGTGTTGTGTCTGAAGTTGTTGGGGAGACTGTCACTGATGGTGTGAAGACGAAGAGCGCGAGTCGGAAGGCGTTGGATTTTACTGAGATTGATAAGGAGTTGCTTCCTACTGTGATGATTGTGGGGCGGCCTAATGTCGGCAAATCTGCACTCTTTAACCGGTAAAATGTTTTGGTTATATCTTGAAGTTGTTATTGGAGAAGTTGGTGTTTGTAGAAAAGTTGAGACTGATGGTTGATGTGAACTTCCATGTAAATTTTGATGTTGTAGTTTGATTCGAAGGAGAGAGGCGCTTGTGTATAATACTCCTGATGATCATGTGACGAGGGATATACGTGAAGGGGTTGCTAAGCTGGGTGATTTACGGTTTCGAGTCCTTGATTCGGCTGGTTTAGAAGCAGAGGCTACTTCAGGTTCCATTCTTGGACGAACTGCAGACATGACTGCAAATGTGTTGTCAAGATCCCAGTTTGCCATTTTCTTGATTGCGGCAAGGTATGTGTGTTGAAGATAAACTCTGTGTAATAGTGGTATGTGGACCATAGACGTATGGAGTCCTTTATCCTGTCTATCACCAGGATTTCATTTTCAGTCACTTTTCAAGTCGTGGTATTGTATCAGGAAAGAGACATGTTTCTAAGTTGTAACATGTATTTTGATGCTAAGTGACTCGTTCACTTACACAAGTAGCATTTTAGTGTGGATGTTTCTAATTCCTTCCACTATCAATTCTGCAGAGATGGCTTGCAACCCATGGATTTGCAGGTTGGTAAATGGTTGCGTAGGCATGCACCGGGAATCAATATTGTTCTAGTGATGAATAAATCTGAATCACTAGATGAAACAGATGGTTCTATGGCAGCAGCTGCTGGTGAAGCTTATGGACTAGGGTTTGGGGACCCTATTCCTATTTCTGCTGAGACCGGATATGGCATGGCAGAACTCTACAGTGCTCTTAAACCTTCACTGGAGAAGTATATGCTGCAAGTCTTAGATGGTAAGGAACACCCTCCCCCAAAATGAAGAAAAAGATATCCCTTCGTGTACCACCCTGTACTTGTTTTTTTTGTTTTCTTACTTTTGTATCATGATTCATATCCTTGAAAATTTTAGTTCCTCTGAATCATTTCTGGTTAGAGCTTACCTCATTTTAGAACCGTTAAATGATATACATTGCGTGCACATGTGTTTGTATGTCCGTGTCAGGATCCTTGTCTTGTTTGGTTCAAAATTGTGTGTGAGTAGTTTTCTCTGTATGTTTAATGATTCGCTATGCTTCTGACTTTTGGTAGAATGGGTTGGTTATGTCTGTGTGTTGTGAATTGAGAGTCACACAGTATGTTTAAGTAACGGGAATATGAAAGTGAACGGAAGTTGTTTCCTGTTTTATTTTTTAAAGAAAGAAGAATATTCTTAATAGAGATAATATAACGCACATGTGTTCTTGAGTTCCTTTTTGGACCTCCGATATGGTGTGTGAGAGACTGAGAGGTAAAAACTAAAAAGCTTGGAGAGTCAGATAAGCACTACAGTGGACTCTGAGATGCGAACCATATACCTGAAACTGGCTAACCTTGCTGGCCGCTGCTTATTATAGCGTGCAGAGTGTTTTTATCCTAAATACTCTTCCTATCACCCCTGAAATCCTCATTCCAATATTATTGTATTGGTGCAGACAGTCAATAGCGGTATTTGCGTGTATTTGCGCACTGATAGTTACTAAAACAGTAAGACTAGCCATGATTGCGTCTCTGGAATTATTTGGTGCCTTTCCTTGCTTAACTGTATCTATCTTTGCTTTATTTATTACAATGCGACTTCATATTCCCCACCTTCCTCCCTCCCTGCCCGAAAAAAGGAAAATTGCTGCTGGTCTACCTGATACAGCCTTCTGTAGTAAGTATTGATGTATATTGGATTTCTCTGGGATGTTTGTTTGCTTTTCTATCACATAACTTTCTTTTTATATAGTACTATGGAGGAACTTTAATTAAGACCAAGAAGGCATGCTTTGGCCTTTCTTTGTGCTGCCAGGATGACATGCTCCTCGTGTGGTACATTGGGTCATCATGTACATTCTCTGATTGTGTGATGCTACTTAAATTCATTTTTCTTTTGTTTATGACTCTTTACTGGATCAACAGCATGCGTTTGCATCATCTTATGTTTCTTTTTTTGTCTTTCTTCCCCCTTTGAACAAAGCTACTCAGGACAGAAGTTCCCCTGATTCCGATGAATCTAAGTTGCCATTGCAGCTGGCCATTGTTGGACGACCCAATGTTGGAAAGTCAACCTTGCTGAATACATTATTACAAGAAGAGCGTGTTCTAGTGGGGCCTGAGGCCGGTTTGACTAGAGATTCTATTCGAGCTCAATTTCAATACGATGGGAGGACAATATATATGGTAGACTTAGCCGCCTGTAGTCTTCTGTTCCTTACTTCTTGTTGCTAGTATTATTCTGGAGATAGTGTTTTAACCATTAAGAGTAATACCTCTGTTGTAGCAATGTGCAATATCCCCCATATGATAAGATATGAAATTATCCTCTCCAATCTATTGACGACGAGATTCAGATTCTCGTATTCAGATGCTGTTTTAAAATTTTAGCTTTCCCCAAATTTTATTCAAATGAAACTTGCCTATTTGCTATCATATACCTTGCCTTTTGGCTCTGCCGTAGTTAAAGTAGTCTTCACTTTGATGGCAATGCAGTCTGAAAGCTTTGATTTATTGATCAATACATTCAGCTCTCTGTTTCTTTTTTATGTTGATGAAAGTACATCTTCCTTTCTGTCCCTTTTATTGGCATATTTGAATATGTTGTTTGATTTCTGAAAGGACAATGGAGAGACTTCATGGGTGCTTATATATCCAAACAAAATGTAGGTCTATTATCAAGTTCATGGTCTATTATCCATGTTTTGGAGATAGTCATATAAGTTTCACATAACCAGTGCTGACCACATGGTAGCTCATATTTTTTGAAATAGTTGTGTTAGTATCACAGAAACCAGTGCTTATATACCCTCTTATTTCACCCTGGAAACAAGAGCTCCATTCAGTTCTGGGATAGATTAGCTAGTAACATGATCCTTGTTAGCTGATATTCACTCTGCTTGTCTCTCTATAATGCCTCTCTGAGCTACAGCAATGATCCTTATCATTGAAGATAACCAAATAGTAGCATGCTTAGGCAAACACCTAGTTGATAATTGATTTGGCCTCCTTGAAGAGCTTGTACTTTTTCCTTTAAGTTCTGAAATTGATGTTTTTGATTCGACATTTGCTTGGTAGTTTGACTTCTTCTGCTGCTTCTTTTTAAACGACTTAAGTTATATGCTGAAACAAGTAAGCTTTTTAATTTTTGATTTCTATTGTGATTTCAATCTGATCTTTATTCAGGTTGACACTGCTGGGTGGTTGGATAGGACAAAAGAGAAAGGCCCAGCCTCCTTGAGCATTGTGCAGACTAGGAAGAATCTTATGCGGGCTCATGTAGTTGCTTTGGTCCTTGACGGAGAGGAGGTGTGCCACAATCTCTCTCCCCTTCTCCCTGATGTAGCTTTTTTAGGAATTATTGTTAGGTTGTGTGCGTGTGGTCTGCTTAGGGATAAACAATTCATTGCTCTAGCCATCTCTGGTGCCTGTTGGTGCTTCCTAGCTGCTGTTGCTGTCCCTAGTTCATATGGTGTTGGATAGTTTTTCCACACTCACGCTGTACTGTTAGATTTGGCGTGTTTATACTATTTTTCTCATTCTTCATTGTTAGGTTGCCAAGACACAAAGAAGCTTGAAGCATGCTGAAGTAGTTATAGCTAGACAGGCAGTGGAAGAAGGACGCGGTTTGGTAGTAGTTGTGAACAAAATGGACCTCTTGAAAGGAAACCAGAAGTCCAAGTTATATGAGGATGTCGTTAAAGCTGTTCCTGAAGAGATTCAAAAACACATACCACAGGTTTGCATCTTCAGAACTCTCTTTTTGTTTTAGTGATGTTTTCTTTTGCCAGCAGTAATTTATTTCTATGTACGTATTCTGGAGTATTATCCTAATACATTGGCATGCGTTAATCTAAAGTATTTTGACTCACAGTTTCTAGCTTTTATTAAATAGGATTGACATAAAGTTAAACTTGCCGTTGTGTAATGTAAAAAAAAAAATTGTTCTGGATAAGACAATTGCATTACCTTTTGGATGTGTTTTTTATAGATGAGGGCCTCGGCGTTACAGATCAGGGAATAGGACTAGGAAAGAAATAGATCAGAGAAGAATTTCTCTTTACCTTGTTCATGTGTTTTAAGACATTTGATCAGATCAGATATTGATGGGTTTGACTGTTCAAATGTGCATTGTAGAGTTTCTCAAAATCAAGCTTTTGTTCATCATGTGTAAAAATTGAGAATTCTCATGTCTATGCTGAGTGTTCAATGGTCATTGCTGTCTCGTGCTTCAACTGGCATGTTTTTATTTTTTATTTTTACTTTATGTGCCTGTTTAACGTTTCCTTATTTTACTACACGGGATATCAAGGTGAAGAGAGCAAGGCGAAATTTTTTGGGAAAACTGCTTTAGATGATTCATCGTTTTCTTAAAATTACTCTTTATATGAAGTGGAAGGGGGAAAAGAAAACGGAACAAAAAACAAGAAGAAGAATGAAGGAAATCACTAAAATGACTCTCATTAGAAAACAAAAGAAGTTTTTTTTTTTCCTTAAGAGGAATTCTGCAGGTGCTTGTAAGAATTTTTTTGAGCTTGAGTCTGAAACTCTGAATTTCATTATTTTATTCTTCATGAACACATCTTATATTGCTTTATCAAGTTGAATATGAGCGTTTAACACCTGAATTTTCTGCAGACTGAATAGTCTACATGAATCAATAAGAAGTTAATTTTCATATGGAATACAATTCGGATAACAAGCCCCTGTCTTTGACAATCAGGTTACAGGAATACCAGTTTTATTTGTTTCTGCACTAGAAGGAAAAGGTCGAATAGCAGTTATGCGTCAGGTGATTGAGACTTATGAGAAATGGTGCCTGCGACTTTCAACTGCTCGGCTTAATCGTTGGTTGCAAAAGGTGCATCGCCTCCCTTTCTTAATGAATAATGATGGTTTCCTCTCTTAATGACCTGCTAGGCTGCTTCAGCCGTTTAAAAATGTGTAGGAGGATTTGGGTTAAGAATCCTCCTTCGTTGATGTTATTGTTTGCCATTACCCTCTTTTAGAACTGGCAAATAGCCTATGCCCGTTTGTTTCTTGTTCTCGTCAAAGATTAATGGGTTGAGGATCCTGATGTGTTTGTTTAATTGTATTAGTGGTCATTAGCTGGGGCAAAAAAAATAAAAATACAAATTCAAGTATAACTTTTTCTTCCTGTGTCTGGTTCATGTCATGTTGTAGTAAGCTACTTTTTGCCAAAATAACACCGTTTTGTGCATGATATAATTGCAAAAGATGTCAACAAAAAATAGGTTATGCGGGTTAAGCATGTTATTTTTAATGTTGGGAATCTCAACACTAACCCTGTGCACTTGATTAAATGGGTTTTCATCTTGACCATTCTGATGTAAAAGGTTGAAATCTTAACACTTGCTCGCTTGCTTGGTGTCTAATCTTGTCCAGTCAACTTTTGCCTGGTCTACTTGCTTTGCGTGCCTTTTTGGCTACATTGTCAATCTGCTCTAAACTTCATAATCAGTACTACTTCCACCCTAATATATTAAGCTACATTTTGACTTTGAGGTTAAAGCTGATCAACTCTGACCATTAACTTCTCTAAATCTATATTGAGTTACAATATGATGATTGATAATCATATTCATATTAGGCTAAATAGTACTGTACTTGGATATGATTGTCTTGTTTTTATTGTTAGTAATATACGATGATCGAAACTGGTGGTCAAAGTGCACATGGTTTTGACCTTAAGATTTAAATTTAGCCCATTAAATATGTGAACTTGTGAAACAGAAGTAATAATTGCTCTTTTAGTTTACATCTATTTGTACGTCTATTAGAGGTACATATCATTTTCTTCCCACTACTAATATTTTTCGCATTTCCTGGTAACAACTTCTGTAGTACTAGTCTAGACTATAGATTGGTTAAATACTTGGATGACTGTTTGTATTTGCGTACATGTAAGCTCTGAAATCACCAAAACTATTCCTTACGTTGGTTTCCTTTTGTCAGGTTATGAGCAGGCACTCTTGGAAAGATCAGGCTTCACAACCGAAGATCAAGTACTTTACACAGGTCAAGGCGCGACCCCCCACATTCGTTGCCTTTGTGAAGGGAAAAACAGAGCTACGCGATACGGACATACGTTTTCTGATCAAATCTTTGAAGGAAGACTTCGATATGGGTGGCATCCCAGTTCGGATCTTGCAGCGGTGTATATCAAGAAAAGATGAAGGGACTGGCAACAACTCTCCAAAGAATAACCATACAAAGAAAGTGATACAAAGGGTTACTTCTGATAAACGAAGTGTCGTTATTTGACGTTATGTACATGTAACTTATTGTGAAGGATGTTCTTGTGCTTTGCAATCCGGCTGATTGGTGATCCTCCAAAAGGCCCCATTGTGTGGGGCCCTTCAATAGGCCACAAAAATAAAAAAGAAGTTTCCCCCATGACCCTATTACCCCTCTAATATATAGTAGTTGACTCTTTTTTACCCCCTCTTTTTATCAGCAAATTCACGTAAATGATCTGGGGCTCCCCAACATGGCCTTTTGGAAAATAATTTCTGAGCCTGATACCATATTCTTTCATGTAAGGCAGAAATTTACCGTATTAATCTATATATTATGTTGTCTCCACAATTAAAGCTTGTAATAAAAATTCTGAATATAAAACTGTAATTAACATAGTTATAGACAATTAAATACCAACAACAACAAAATACCCCAAAATAACAAAGGTCTAATAACGGTTAGAATTAAAAATTTGACAAGTTATTCCTCGAACCTCAGCATTCTCATTCGCCATAAAATAAATTAGTATCAAATCATAAAATAACTAATTTTCATTCGCCAATTTCCGTAGCATTTTCATTTGCCATATAAAAATCGAAAAGCATCAGACTTTTGCCCTATGATGTCTTTTTTGCTTAATTTGTATACCATATTGCAAAAAGTGAAAGCAAACCAAGAAAATCCCGCAAAGTGATCAATTTTTGGCAATTTAGGAACCCTGCATTATGTTTCTCGTTTTTCTAGTTAAGTCCTAACTTTGATCGGAGAACATAAGCTTTTATGTAACAAATTAAAAGATAAGAATTACAATGACATAAAAGTTACAACAAAACAAACTGCGCTAAAACTTTCCTAAAACTTTAGCAAGACCAAGATTATTCGGGAAGTTAAACTAGCTCATCACTTTCTAAAACTCTTTTCTACTCCAACAATAGTTAAACTAGTTCATCAATTTCTAAAACTCTTTCCTACTCCAACTATACTTAGGACATCTTAATTCCTATATAAGTGAAGGGTTCCTTTAGACGCATCAGATTACTTATCACAATTTTATTTCCTTTTCACCAAAAAAAAAAGATTACTAATCACAATTAGATTTAGCAAAGAAAAGAAGGCATAATAAAGCTCGCTCTCTCAAAATCCTGTTTTTCCTCTTAACTTGTAAAACCATAGACAGAAACATGGCTTCTCTGCAGCAAGATAATGAAATTCAGCTCAAACGTTTAAGGATCTTTCAGTGGCACGATACCGCGGCGAAAGATGTGATCCCTTTCGATGAAGGTTTATTCGTCTTTAACGTAGCCACCATCAAACATCAAGAAGGAGAAGAAACAACCATGATAGATAATTCTTTACCAATCTCATCTGTGAACATGTTTAAGGTTGTAAACATCTATGATCGTGACTTCAACGCACTGGCACTCGAAGCGATTTCAAGTGCAAGATTATTCGAGCATTGGTCTATAACCATGGTTGAGAGTCTTGCTCGACAAGTGAGTGACTACATCGGTAGTTTGTTCTTATTCAACTTCAAGAACTTTAACTCATCGCCAGAGGAATGTCCAAGAATCGTTCTCGTGGCGGATATTACTCAACTTGATGCATGTGATCAAGGACGATTCGATTTTAACGGTTTACATGATAGTGGTCATGAAGTTGAGTTGCCTACAAGCACTTTATCAATTGAAAGGGTTCCAGAAGCTATCATGTCTTACCTTACAAATAGAAGTTATCATAATATAGAACCTAGTGGATGGGATTCTACTGATTCTGATGATATTAGTCATGCTCCGCAATATCAACAGTTTTCTTACTGTAATGGTGGCGGCAATGATCACTCTGATGGTGATTATGATTTCGACAATGAAGAGGAGGAACTTGTCAGGACTTCTGTTCTTTGTGGTGATCAATATGATAAAGAACTAGAAGATATTCTTTTTACTTTGAGGACACGGCTTCGCAATACATCGGGGAAGAGTGTAGTCAGTGGGAAGGAAAGCTTGGTTGAAGTCCAACCAGTAGTAGAGTTAGTAGATACTGGTAATTCTGACCAAGAAGAGGAAACAAGACAATATTTGTGTTCTATTTGCTTGGATTTGATGGGTTCAGAAGAGCAGTTGGTAAAGATAAATCGTTGTGGCCATATATTCCATAGACGGTGTATTACGGAGTGGCTTCCGAAAAAGCAATCATGTCCATACTGCCGATCAAGTACGTTGGTGGATATAAGTCTATAAAGTTGATTAGTAGAATATTTGTTTTGGGCGTTGATATTATGTATCCTTTGTTTAGTATTAGCTACACTTGAATTATGGTTTATTTATTAGTTTCGACCGCGCGTTGTCAAATGAAAAATAGAGGAATGTGATGAGAACTTAGAATTGTCTGGTAAAATACTCTTTTGATTGTCTATAGAGTTGACATTTAGAATTGTCTGGTAAAAGTTATGGGTTTGAGCTAGAATTGATGATCTTTATTATGTTATGCAACAGTTAAATAAGTGAAACAAGGATAGCGAATTATTCTTGATATTAATGACGCATTCTGTACTTGCATTGGCCTGCAGTATTGCACTGTTGTCCAATGAGGCAATGACATAGTTTAATTCAATGATACTGATGGCATGCTCTGGTTTAAAGAGGAATATCGTCCTTCTACTCCTGAGTCTCCTGTTGATAGGCTCCCAAAATTGTATCAGAATCATGACAGGATATACCTAAGCAAACACGATTGCTATCTAACCTGGTAAAAACATTCTCCGCTGGAATTACGCACCCTTCATGTGATCGACTGCAATGCATCACGTACTGGCCTTCTCCTGACATAGCACAGTTTAAACATGCCTCTTCCTAGCACCTATAATTTCATAACGACTTTAAGTATGTACTTTGATTGCATCTTCTAGTTTTCATAAGCATGTTTCGTAAGAGATCTGTAGGTTGTACCGCTATCAATGAGGTACGCGCCCGATTGTGATCATGTCTTAGATTGAACACTAATGGTGGGATGGCCAGCCTCATACCAGCTACACTAATACCCTCTAAGTCGAAGTAGTATTCATTGTATGTACCAACTTGTACTGGAGTACCGCTGATCACTTTTATTCTTCAATTGGCCTACAAACGATCGAGATACCCATCCTAACGTTAGAACTCCGGCTTTCCTACTTGTAGTGTTGGTGACATATAAGTTGTCCGTGCTACATCCAAATAGGCTAATACAAGTCCGGTACAGTCTCATAGTTGGCTGAACTAGACGCGAATGTAAATGTATCAGATGCTATGATACCTACACTATAAAGACCATCCCGGTACTCTACCCGGCAAGAACAATGATCGCCATGACACACACCAGGGTAGCAAAGACTATTGGGAAGGTCCATGTTGCTCAAAGCACTGATTCCGATCTCGTAAACAATCCTCGCAATAAAGCCATATATGTGAGGACCCTACCAGTATCCATATGTAAGTAGTATCTATCTAGCAGGATGTATTGATCAATGTACCCATATTAACTTCCACAACGATCAAAGCCTCTGGCATTCGAATTGCTATGATTGAATGGTTTATAAGCATGAGAACGGCTATAAGTACGAGCCATAGAGAGGCTTGCTAGCTAGTCTTTGCAAACTTTCTTCTCGAATGAAGTTTTTCTTGCAATATGGTGACTTGGGTGAACTAGAATCAATGAGTTCAACTGTCATTTGTCAAACCATTATTTGGACGTGCTTCAAAATGGACTAAGTTGACTTAGTACAAGTATCAAAGGAACAAGAAAGTGAAGGACTAGATGCCGTTTAGTTTACACACTAAGCTTAAATGGGTGTGGGTTACTTTCGTAGTGATTGATAGCTGCTCGTATGGGCTTTTTTCGATTGTTCTTGATCCGAATAATTTTTTTATTGTGAAACTATTTATTTTGAGGATATATAACTAGATTTACTTCAAACTTATTTTATAGTTAACTCTTACTCTCTGTCCCTACTCCCCAGTAATTTAACCCAAATCTACCCATATTCGTTTACTAATTTAATTTTAGGTTAGTTAGGAGAGCTAAATATTTATCAGGATAGGATACCGTTCTTCAAATTTTTATATAGTACAAAATAGCCAATGTCTTGAGTATCTCGATTAGTCTTATAGCCATTATTCCCCGAAGTATTTATTGTTAAGCGTAATTTAAAAATTGATCGTGTCATCGATATCGATAACTAGGAAGGGTGTATCTTTCTTCCCGAAGTCCATGTGCTAATATATTATGCCGATAGCAATTAGCAAATGATAACAGATTCCGCTTTACTTCTTATGCGTCTTTGATGGACAGTTCAGTGAATTCACAGTATTCTCCATCATGCCTCTCAGTTAGAGTTTTTGTGAGTCGTGAAGGATTAAAAGGCAGTCGACCGACTTCAATATTAAGGAAGCTCACGACCTTGCAGTAGTGGTTACAACTTACAAGGAGTGTATGCGATTTGTTGTATTCAATTTAGTCTATTTTTCTTCTCACTGTGTTCTTCTTTCTGATCCTAGTATAAAACATAAAATACAAAGCTAGAGTGGACCGGTCTAGTGTGGAGCATGCGCATAAGATGGCTACAAACTGGAGGCGATCCAACCTGGCATTGCCAGAAGTGTGCTATTAGTATTTTCTTTCGATTAATCTTTGTCAAAAAAAAAAAAAAACCTTACAAGGCTACAAATAATGTGTAGTAATCACCTTGGAAAGAAACTGATGACAGTAAGCTGGCTTCATGCATTAGAGGCAGCAACTTTTATGTAAGTCAAGTGATTCGAGTGAGTATAGTTTAATGGTGTAGAATTCACAATATGAACATTAAAAAAGTAGAAAGGTGAATGGTGAAAATAATCAAGATCAATCACACTGCATCAAAACAGAGAAAATTATTATTTATGAATTGTTATACTCCATATCTCTTTGTATTACTCACTCTATCCTAAACAAATTCGTGCTGAAAAAATTAAACGGGGATCTTTTAATAATTTGTGAAAGGAAAAAATGTCTTCTTTACTTTTCTTTCTTCTTTTTGTGTCAAAAACTAGAAGTTAAGCCCCAATTTGACCAAAGGCCCCAAGCCTCCAACCGAGCCGTGATAATTAATAAGCCAGGAACTCATATCTCGTGAGTTACATTAATGCCCGGGAAACAAAATTCGGCAGTTCCTACTTATTGCAATTTCATCTCATCCTCGTGAATCCATTATTATATCTCACATTCCTGCATGCACCCACCTCTCCATATTTATCTCACCTTATAGGCCTATACATACATATATATACACCCACCTATCTTATATTACAAAATAGCAACCTCTAGTATAGTAGTCAAGTTGAGCTAAGAAAAACTTGTACATTCTCATATCATACATCCCTCCATCTCTAAAATAAAATATGGGACTTCTAGTACCACTACATGCTACATTCCTTATATTATGTCTTCTAGTCTTACCCCTAGGCATTATGCCATTTACCGTTAAAGATTCCACTACGCCAAAAGCCTTAGTTGATGCTCCCCAAACTGGTTTTACCATGATCAAGAATGGGGCCCGAACCGATACCCATGAACAAGAAGCGGTCTACGACATCATGGTAGCAACCGGGAACTCGTGGGCGACCCAAATACCTGATGTGTGCCGGGGCAGGTGGCATGGTATTGAATGCATGCCCGACAAAGACAATGTGTACCATGTCGTTTCTCTATCTTTCGGGGCACTATCGGATGATACCGCTTTCCCTATGTGCGACCCGACCCATTCCTACATATCCAAATCCATCACCAAATTACCTTACCTTAGAACATTGTTCTTTTACCGTTGTTTAACTTCCACCCCCCAGCCCATACCAACTTTTTTGGGCCGGTTGGGCTCATCACTTCAAACTTTAGTATTGAGAGAAAATGGGCATGTTGGCCCAATACCAAATGAGCTAGCCAACTTGACTAGGCTAAGGGTCCTTGATCTCAGCAGGAACAGCATCAATGAGTCGATACCAATGTCATTGGGCCGGATGATTGGGCTAAGCTCGTTGGACTTGAGTGGAAATAGGCTGACAGGCCAGATACCCAACTTCGCTTTCCCATCTTTGAATCTCTTAGACCTTGGCCAAAATCTATTATCCGGCCCGATACCTTCAAGTTTTGGGCTTTGTCAGTCTCTTGTTAAGATGGACTTCAGTCACAACCGACTCTCTGGCCCGTTGCCTGATTCGATCATGGGCCTCAAAAACCTCATTCTCATGGACCTCAGCTTTAATCGGTTCACCGGCCCGTTTCCAACTTCCCTAAAAAAGCTTGAATCTCTTGAAGCCTTGATACTAAAGGGCAACCCTATGATGGCAACAATAATTCCTGACCTTGCTCTAGAAGGCATGAATAATTTGGTAGCTTTAGTACTATCCAACATGAACTTGCAAGGCCCAATCCCGAGCTCCTTGGCCGAACTCCCGAAAATCCGGGTCATCCATATAGACGGAAACCATTTGAACGGGTCGGTACCAGATAATTTCCGGAACTTGAAATTCCTTAGTGAGCTAAGGTTAAATGATAACCAATTAAGTGGACCACTTCCCCTTGATAAGGACATGGTGTGGAAAATGGGGAGAAAACTAAGGCTACACAATAATTCAGGGCTTTGCTTCAAATATGCAAATGATGGTGATGTTGAAGGTGATTCAGATTTGTTAATGGATTGGGGTATTGGGTATTGCACCTTGCCTAGACCTGGCTTGGCAAGATTAGTGGAGCATACACTAAAAAGTAGCCATAAGGTGGATGTGTCGATAAACAAATCATCATTAGTAGCTCAAAAATGTTGGTTCCTTCAGTTAATGCTTCTTCTTATTATTATGTGTTTATAGAGCTGTTTAGAATAGGGACCAAATGTACATTGTAAATTTATAGCACTACTGTATAAGGGAATTCATAAGTTCCCATTTATAAAAGTTTGTTGCATAACTTGGCTGGCTGACACATTTCTTTGGCAAAAAGGATCTTCAAGAAATGAAGTCTAAAGCTCTATAATCTTTTATCCTTGCTTTTCATGCTTTGAGTCTCAAGTCTCAAGTCATACTTCACATTAGCACAGTAGTCTTATTGCGTTCTCTATAATACTAGGACCTTTATGATTGTCTTGACTTGGGGTAACACCTGTGTTATGGTCATGCCACTCTGACAATAAATGATTGAGTAGTAGGCCTAACTATTAAGAAGTTTTGCAGGGTGATTCTGGAAGGATCGAAATTTTCAGCTTGAATTGGCAGATTCTATGCCTTTCGAAGATCAATATTGTACGAATCCAAAAACATCAGTTCAAAAAAAAAAAAAAAACGAAATCATATATAGGATTGTGCCGGCTCAACTCCAAAGCAGGTGAAGCTGGCTGCTTGAGTCCATTTTTAAAATAATTATACCTACTTGATGAAAACAAAATATATAAAAAATCTTATTTTGATTTGGCTTCAGACCTTAATAAATCTTGAATCGTCACTAGTTGACTTAGGAGTACATGCAAAGCAATCTTCTAGGTTAGTACACTCAACAGTTTTAAGACGTATAGGACTAAATTACCAAATTATATAGAGATGGACAAATAATTATTATTTATCAATTGACTATTTTTCCACAATAAAAGATAAACGTAATTTATATTATTGTCTATGTTAGCGTCAATCTCTAAAGAAAGGCCATCCACATCTTAAATTATTGATTTTTTTTATTTACTTAATACGTGAAACTTTAATCATTTAGATTGACAGGATATTGAATAACCCTATTTAAGCATTAGTACGTTAATTGTACATGTACTAAACTAGCCAAGCTAACTCATCATGTAAGTAATCTCACTAACGACTTTAGAAAAACAGTAAAACTCTACTTAGCTCGACTGATAGTGGATATCTTATTATGTGTGCGGAAAAGGGATAAGCCCCAATATTAGAAAGAAAAGGTTACATAGTTATAATGTGTGGCTTATCCCATCAGAGACATCTTCAGTCAGTATCTTATCGAGCTTTTGAAGAGGACAATATACAGTGACCAACTTGAAAACTTGTTTAAGACTTTGATTTGTGAGCCAACCAGCTACCACATTCGCTTCTCTATAAGTATGAGATATATATTCGGACTTGTCAATACCTCCAAGCTAGCATAAACGGTATTGATCAATAACATGTTTGTTTTGGCCATAATTAACAAGTACTGTATCTTCCTTGTGTATCAACTTGACACACGCCTCGTTGTCCATATAGATGATGATTCTACTATAACCAAGCTCCCATACATAGGGGAACTGATTTTTACACTCCCACAATTTATTTTTACACTCTCACTAGCCTCTCTCATGTGAGAGCACATATTTTTATGCAATATTTAATTCCTCTCACATAGGGAGTGTAAAAATCAATCAACGGAGTGTAAAAATCATTTCCCCATACATAGACAAGACCACTAGAAAGAACAAAAAGTTCAACACGCATGGATGAGCAAATCCCAATATTACCTTTAAAAACACCAAGAAAATTGTCACTACTATCTCTTGAAACACTTATCCTCCTACAAATATAAACATGTTGTTGATGAGTGTTACTAATTCCCTTTAAAGTTAGCTATTCTAAGTAATTTTTTCTTTTCCTCTTCTTAACTTACGTTGTCAGAACATAAGATTTCTTAAGGTATGTTTTTAGATCTGTCAAATACTTCTTTTTCCACCATTTCCAAATCCACCCCAGAGATAGAGTGAACTTGAGTGGGCAATCATCTTGGTGTTAAAGCCATCTTATCATTGGTATTATCCAGCAACGTAACCTTAAAGCACATATGATATACTCCTATGTAAATTGTAACTAGAACAAAGTTGATAGAGTTGGGAAGTTTGGTGAAGTCATTGGACTTGTTTAAGTCCATACTACGTACATGTTACTGCTCGAATTGACCTTTTCTAAATTAGCTTCAACCGCCTAAAACTTCAAAGTCAATGTCTCCATTTCATTCATTATCGGCAATGGTCCGCATATTATATTGTAGCCTTTTGATTTTGACATGGTCCACACTCTAATGCAGTTTTGGAAACGTGATTTCTCATCTCCTACCAAACTCAATACAATACAGAAATCTTTGGAATCAATCCCAAACAACCAGACCAAACAAAAAAGAAAAGAAATCAAATTATACACAATTATCAGACATTCAGACATATATCTTACCATCTTGGTACACATATTGTGACATTACCTCTACATTTTTTCTCCATTCAAATAACAAAAATTATTAGGTATATTCGAGATCACGTTTTTCTAATTTAACTTTTGTTATATTAGAGTTTTTCCATATTTCTAGTGTTGTTTCTTTACCGTTATAAAAATGTGTACTACCATTTAAAACTTAAAAGTACAAGCATTGTATAAAAAGGTATACAAAAATTAAAAAAATACAAGAAAAAGGATAAATGTACTTGTGAAATGCTCATATGATAATGTGTATATGAAACATGCTCATGTTAATCTAAAGGTTTCCATTAAAGTGTTAAAACTAAATGTACATATTATTATTAAGACTTTTGAGTTATTTATTATAACTTCAATATATTTGAGGAATTTTCTGATAGCTCACTTAAACTTTAAAAATGTTTATTAACTTAAATGTTTGACCACGATCTTAAAAACTCACAATTAAATTTTAAAATTTTGCACACTTGCATTTAATAAGAAAATATTTAACTCCGTCTCATTCAATTCTTTACATTTGCTCAAATTCCTTCTCATATACAACTTGCAAACACAAAATAGTGTCACCAATTACATATCGTTATAATATATGATTAAATTGAAAATTAATTTAATTACAAATTAAATAAGTAATCATTCTTTATCACAACTTTTGGAAAGTTACTCACATATTTCAAAAATTTAATTACCAATTAAGTAAGAAATCATTCTTTATCACAACTTTTGGAATGATACTTACATAAAGCAAAAATTTAATTTAAAAACCGAATTGACACATAATTAACTTATTTTAATTTTTTGGAAAAATGACAGGTCAGATATTCCATAGAATGACAAAAACTTTTTAGTCAGACAGGAACCCCCCAGTTTGAAGTTCAAACTCAATTGGTGTCAGCAACAGCAAACATAGAGAGATAAAGTGGAGAGAGATAGACACAACTTTATTATTATTACATTATTTAAATTCAACTTTTTCATGCAAAGTTTGTATCTTTCTTCTTGAAAGTCGTTGCTTATAACACAAGTTATTTTTTATTTATTTTTTAGAGCTGAAAAAAGCATATAAGAATAAAACAGAGCAAAAGATGGGAACTTTTTAATTTTTTTGTGGGTTGTTTGAGTTTTGTTGGGTCAAGTGTGAAATGGGTTTGAATTGTACAGAAAAAAGATTGAGTCTTTATCTTTAGTTTATTAAGAGTATAGAATAAAACATAAAAATATTCCATTTTTGTGTTTATTTTGGTGTTTTTGAGAGTTGGGTTTTTCTTGGAGAAGGGGGTATGGGTTTGAGTTCCATGCTTTGCTGTGGCAAGCGTTTTGATCGGTATGTTTCTTGTTTTACTTTTCTGAATTCTCATTTTCATTCATTTTGTTATGGTTTTGTTAGTCTTTAATGTTTTTGCTGTCAAAGTTGCTGGTTTTATTGAAGTTGGTATGAATTTGATGTTTATGAGTTACTTTATGTTTTACTTTCATGCTGCTTAAGGTATTGGATTACATGAAATGAACTACTTTCCTGTGTAATTTCTGCTATATTGGAGTCTATTTGGCAGGGTTTTTCTTTTGGATAGCGTGGGAACCCGCAGCCGTTACCTTTGGTGCGCTTTTGGTAAACCCCCGAGTATGCGCAATTGCCTGCAAACCACGCACACCAGATTAGCCGCACTGTTGCTAGTTTGACAAGTCTAAGTTTGATATGGATTAGCAAATTGTTCAATAGATGAGGGAGAGCAGAGATAACAGTTGGGAACTTTTATGCTCAGTTAATACTAGACTTTTTTTTAAAAAGCTGTACTGCAGCCAAGTTATATATCTCCTTGTTTGTGTTTTTATTATGCAAAATGTGACACCAACTGAGGTACTTTATATTGTGTGCTTAAAGGAATGCTTGTTCTGTTCTTTTGACTCTAGTTGCATTTTAAGAGTGCATTTTGAATTTGGTTGTGATGTTAAACCATATTTAGTTTACGTTTGGTGGCATGTAATCAACTTTGTAATCTAATGGAGTCTTGTTAGTTCGAATAGGATCTAAAATGAGAAGGAGAGACTAGAGAGGAGACTAACATGAATGCAGATATGTTTGATTACTTCTACTCATGTTATGGTGATTATGTAGCTTCATATTGAACAATGAGCATAACTTAAGTTATTTTAATGGGAGTCATCACCTTCTAATGGTAATAACATCTCTTTCACCTGTCATTTCCTCTTTCTCTTACTTCCCCTATATTTTTTGTGCTAAATGGAATGTACTAGTGATTACATTACCCACTCTCTAACATAGAAGCCCTGATTTTTGTGTCATTTGACCACACTGCTTGTACATATACTGTGATTGAAATAAAATCAATGAAAAAGAGTGTGTAGTTCCTAACTTCCTACCAGATTACAGAAACAGCAATTCTTTCTGTGATATTAGGAAGACATAAATCCTGCTTGAAGCTAGAGTATTGCATTGTTCTATGTTACCTGGACTCGCCTCTAAGTTTTCAATTAGATTATGGTATTGGACCTGGCCAATTTCTGGTAAACACTACAACTTCTTGGCTTAAAATGAAGGGGTTAAGTGTCCATACCCGTGTCAGAGTTTTAAGTACCTGATACAGGTGTACGAGTTGAATTGAATAGTCTGTGTAAAATATATAATATTACAAGGAGGGGCGATGGGCGGTTGCTTATTAGAAATCATCATGGCTGATATAGTATTAAAGCTAAGCAGCTGGTTTTTCTAATTATTTGAGGTTCTATTGCTTTGATGTCTGTCTTCCCTACTTGTACAGATTTCTGTGGACCCTTTTAGACAGTGTTTCCGGATAGCTTTGTACTTCTTATAAGTATTGATTTTTGTTCGAAAATGTTTCAGGAAAAAGAAAGGAGAAAAAAAGGCAGCATGGAGGATTTTTTCTTTAAAGGAATTGCATGCTGCTACAAATAACTTTAACTATGACAATAAACTTGGAGAGGGTGGTTTTGGTAGTGTGTACTGGGGCCAGCTATGGGACGGTTCACAGGTAACAAATGCATTTGCTGGTGTGCTTTATTGCAGTATTTTTCGAGTAGGATTTTGGTGTTGCAGTATATAGACTACTCGGTTAATGTTTTATGATTTGTTGCTTATCTCAAGTTGGTGTCTTTGTCATTGCAACATGTTTCGTTCTTTCCTAAAACGTTGCATGTTAGCATGCTAGGCTTCAGGTTATTTTCAGTCCCTTTATCACATCTCCGAACTTCATAGGTAGAGGTATTAGTGCCATAATTGATTAAGTAATCTGATTTTGGTGTTCCAATAGGAATACGTCTTGTTTTTCTCACAAAAAACCGTACTGACCCTTGTTTTAATTCCACTTCACTACTAAGACTCTATTTTGCTTAACATTGAATGTCATGAAGCCTACGACTAATCTCTGGATGAAAGTCTGGAATTAGTAGGACTGTCAACTGACAACCTCCCCTAAGGTTTTTGCCTAAATATCGAGGCATGCGCCAATGGGGAGATGACATTACTGTGATGTGTAATTGGCATCATCTTCAACCTGTTGCAATTATGTGCAACTGTCAAGTGAGTATCAGCTTCTTTAGCTTTGTTCATCTTTACGCTGTGTGTTGGCTATTTCAAGTATAGAAAGAATTACACTTTGTTGTGGCAGCTGACTTGAGGGAGGTGTAATGTGGAGGGTGGAAAGTAGAAGGAAAAAGTACTTTGTGGTTTTTTTTCCCTTCATTGAACTTTATAAGTAGAGCTTTAGAAGGAAAGTGCACTCTGTTCCAACTGCTCCCTCTTGGGAAAGATTTCTTAAAACATGTGGAAGGTCTTGACCCCCCCCCCCCTCTTCCAACACACACACCTCTTCCTTTGTTCTCCTTCAGCTCGAACATAGCAAGTGGTTTGTCCGGATGCATCAAAGTATGGGCCAGCAGTCCTTTATTGTGGCTAGAAAACTTTTCACTAGTGACATAGTATTGATTAACATCTTCAAAAAGACATAAATTAAGACACTCACTTTCATAGGCAAGGCTTGATTTTACAAATGCTAGAATCGTTCCATGATTTCCTAAATACCGTTCAAGGTGGGAAAGGAAATTTGTGCCATGTAAAATATTTCATATATTGCAATAGCTCTACTAGATGAACAAGACTGGGAAACCTCTAGTCAGTTGGTCATTTAAAAGCATTTACTTTTCTCGCTCAACTAGATTTGCCCATCTATCTCTCACCTAATTTCTCTCACCCCATCTGTTGTGAGCCTGTGAGGTTTATTTGAGTTTAGACGTATAATTCCCAATCAGATGTCCAATAATCCAATGTTCTTCTCCTATTTCCTCTTTCCTCTCAAGGTGAAATGTAGTCATCTTTTTGTGGACACGAGAAACCCAAAAATTAAAACCGAAAGGATGGAAGGCCGCACAGTGCTATAGCAAGATTAGGGGATTAGAAGAAAATTGGTAGCATGAAGGAGAGGAGAAGATTATTTTAGAGGACAACAGGGCTTTGGAACTATGGGGCTGCAGTCAGTGATGAAAGTGAATGAGATGGAAAATTGAGTGCTCCTCAATGCAACAGCCATCGAAGAATTTTTTTTTTTTTTTTTTTTTGAAGAATATGGGAGATTTGGACCCTCTGGATATCTAATTCAATTCAAAATCATGAAACTCTACTTTCATATGTTATGAGTATGTTCACAATTTATGATGAAAGTGGCCTTACTTGGTGAAGTTCCTTCTGGTTTTCGGCCTTGAACTCCCCTTACCTCTTTGTCCTTTACCCTTCCTGTAAAGCTAGATAGTCAACCCTGAAATATATTCTACATGTATGTAAGCACTTTCTCAGCCGTGGCTGTCTGGTTGTCTGGTTAGTTGTTTGATCATGAGTAGAGTGTTATATATGCGTTTACACTTTTGGTGATACTCTAGATGACATTGCAAACCTTTATAGTATATTTGTCTTGAAGTATTTGATTGAATGCTTAGTTAAAGTGTATTAATTTTCATTTTACAAAGATGACCTTTCACTCAATTGTATCAGATTTGAGACAGAAATTAGGCTGAGATTTTGATGTTTCTATGTAAAGATCTCCATTATTGGCCCTCGAATCCCTGAAAGACATTATGTTTTGTTGGGGCTTTCTCTATAGTCAAGGCTGGTACTGGACTGAAGTGACAGATAAACCTCCATTGACTGGGTTATAGTGTGAATTTGTAATAGTAGGATGTATAGTGGGCACCAAGTGAATCCTCATGTTGGGAATTCTTCAGATTATACTCTTAACATGATTGGTCTTGTTTACTGCTTCAATAAGTTGTCGAATATATACTTCAAGATGATCAACTTGCGGCTTCTTTTCATACTTTATTCAATCTGATTTACTATATGAAAACCTAGCGATACCCATATGTCTGATTAATGAAATGATTCTGAAATGTCGCAATTCCATAACGATATCTGTTGTGTCAGAATCTCTTTGTACATAACACAGTTAGAATTTGAGTAGTGGGCATAAATGATTGTCTCCACTCAAACTATGAGTTTGAGACCTATAAGATATTTTTCCAGTATTTTTATTGCCTACAATTATTAGTGAGCCCTGAAACCTGTTTTTCTGTCCTGCTAGTTACTGTGCTAAATATTAAGATTTTCTGAGGAAAGGAGTGATCTTTTGCAGATTGCCGTGAAAAGGTTGAAAGTCTGGAGTGACAAAGCAGAAATGGAGTTTGCTGTTGAGGTTGAGATATTAGCACGAGTTCGCCATAAGAATTTGCTGAGTCTACGCGGATACTGTGTTGAAGGACAGGAGCGACTGATTGTGTATGATTACATGTCAAATTTAAGTTTACTCTCCCATTTGTTTGGACAGCATTCTTCAGAATGTCTTCTTGACTGGAAGCGACGGATGAATATTGCGACCGGGTCAGCGGAGGGAATTGCGTATGTGCTATTAAGTATTGTACTTATAGAAGTTTGATTTTCTGGTTATTTTATACTTTATATAAATGAAGAATTTACCTCATTAGCGACTTGTTTGACGTAATGCAGATACTTACACCATCAGGCAACCCCTCATATAATCCACAGAGACATCAAAGCTAGTAACGTGTTGCTAGATTCAAATTTCCAGGCAAAGGTGGCTGATTTTGGCTTTGCCAAACTCATTCCTGATGGTGCAACACATGTCACCACAAGAGTAAAGGGCACCCTTGGATATCTTGCCCCTGAATATGCCATGCTAGGGCAGGCATCAGAGAGCTGTGATGTATACAGCTTTGGGGTTCTACTGCTGGAAATTGCCAGTGGCCGAAGGGCTCTTCAAAAACTAAATCCAACAGCTAATCGCTCAATTACTGATTGGGCTCTTCCGCTGGCCCGTGAGGGGAATTTTAAAGAACTAGCGGACCCAAAACTGAATGGCAATTTCGTGGAGGAAGAGCTCAGAAGGGTTGTCTTGATTGCTCTGGCGTGTGCTCAAAAGCAGCCTGAGAAGCGGCCAAACATCCTCGAGGTGGTGGAGTTGTTGAAGGGTGAAGCGAAAGACAAAGTAATCAATCTCGAAAACGAGCTGTTCAGGAGTTGGCAATCCTCTGATTACAAGGATGAGATTTTAGAAAATAATTCAACCTCAGTATCAGAGGAAAAAGATTACAAACCACAACCTAAAGTTGGTGACCCTGGGCTTGAAAATGCACTTGATCGCTGAAGAAGCCTAGTAATGGATTTACATGAGATAGAGTTCTGTTCATTTCACTTCGGTTGTGTAAAGCACAACTTCTGGTTGCAAGCTTGTACTCCATGCATTTGAAGTAGGTACATTTTGTGTTATAGGTATGGGTTGTGTTATTGTGCCATACTAGTCGGTGATCTTCCTGCATCCAGGTGTCTTCTTCCTTTCTGTTGAGTGTGTGAATTCTTTCAATGTATTTACCATTGTATCTGTCTTTGAAGCTGGGGTGAAACTTATGACTGGAATTGTAAATGCACCTGTCCTGTTCTGTGTACTCTATTTAATGTACCATTTCTTGAAATCCTGGTAGCATTGTTAAAAGAACGAAAAAGTCCTATACGAGATATCTACAGGGACGTAAACACACACAAAATAGTTGGGCACCCCATCCTTGCCCCGGACGCAGGTCTCCAGTACAATGTAAACTAGAGCTCCTAAAGCTATAGCTGCCCATGCTACAAGTATCACTTGGGCTTGGAGACCAACGAGCAACCATCCTAATGAAGCTAAGATAGCTCCATGATGGTAGTCTAAACTCACCCCAAATCATATCTGTCATCTACTAATTCACGTTCAATAATATAAAATTTTTATGAACTGTTGATGTGGCAGAAGAGAGAAGCTAGCAGAAATTATAAGGCAGTCTAGGAGCACCATGTAAGATCTAGGCCCAACCATAAGATCAGCCACATCGAAAATGGTCACTACCCTCTTTTTACCTACTGTGCCACTGCCTCTACCACCTACCTATTTTAATAACTTCGCTGACAACCGTGAGCCGTCTTGACAACAAACAATAAGATGTTGGTAAGGTTTGTGTTGAAGGTGGTCATATGAGGCAGCAACAACGAAGATTGAGATAAAAGACAAGTTGTCGCCGGAGAAAATATGGGTGGCAACTGCGTTAGTCGAGACAATGGGTCGACTAGATAATGTTTAGGGAAGGTCGGAAGGAGAGCAAAGGTTGGGCCTGGCTACTGTTGATAAGGTACTCTAAACGCACCTACTATCTCCTGCTAACGAGACAGATTTTGAGTAGATGATCTGAAGTGTATGAAGGTGCCCTGAGAACCTTTGTTTCGTTTCTTGCGATATTCAAACCTTGATTGTCACAGTTTCCGTCTTTGTCCCAGGGAGAGCCATGGCGACTGAGAAATTGCATATCCAATGTGCTTGAGGCAAACGAAACTATAGGAAAGACGGCCAAGATACGTTGAGCATGTCCATTTAGTGGCAAGTCCTACCGTAGATTTAAGTGATGGAAAGAACCATGAAACAGAAAAGGTTGATGAAAAATTGAACCAAGAATATCGAGGAAAAACAAACCACTAGGTGGATTCATATTTTCAGGGAAGAACAGCCTCTCAAGCTTTAAACTTTCTCCCGGAGTGGCATATATGTACAAGTTCACAAGAGGAGCATCCATGCCAAGGACACTACTTCGTATTCTATATTAATTCTAGTAAACAACAAAAAACACCAGATGGTTTCCAGGTTGATCCTACATGCTTTCCTACAACAGACGGTTCCTGAGCTATATTTAAACCCCACTCGAGGGAAGTGCAAAATTTAGGTAAAAGTATCCTCTCTGTCTCCTTCAACGATAGTATCACCCTCCTCCATGTTACTGAATTCCAAGTAATGAGTGGGCCTGTGATCTTCATGGTAGAACTCCCTTGGCGTCCCGAGCTTGACCCCATATTTCATGCCGGCAGAGTGCTTCACACCCATGAAGTTGTAATTCCAGGAGTTTTCATCGGGAACCTGAAAGACGAGCAAAACATCAGATTCTATCCAAAATGGCTTCAATGGAGCAAAATTCAGTTATGTTGCACCAGATGGGGACAAAGGATGATTACCATATAGAAACCAAGGAACCGGTCACTGAGGAGCATCTGCACCTTCTCGTAATGAGTTGGAAGATAACCATGGAGGTTGGTCGAGCCATCCTTGTTGGCACGACCCCACTCATATCCCGATGGCGTAAGCTTGTACGCAGTCAAGGAACATGAACCAGGAGTGAAACTGCACGTGAGTACAATACATTTCTCCCCATCCCATTGCTTGTTGTTCTCCAAGATACGAGCATGATTAGTCAAATCCTACATTTGGAAAGTGATAAAATCAGACAATAGAACACAACAATGTGAAGGTGCAAGCATTAGAAACAACAGGTGGTGCCTAGGATGAACTCAAGACAATACCTGCGGTGATAACTGGGGTTGTTCATTCGGTTGAGTATGCATCCACCCCAAGGGTTCCAAATCATTCAAGAAATCATGCTCCGGCAGCTGCGAAGGCAGATTCACCTGCTGATGAGTTCCAAATTGTGGTGGCATGGCAATGCAGCGGATCTCTTTGACCTGGGGATTATCTGGAGGGCTCACACCATACAGGTATCCTGCAATCTGTGTCCTCAAATCTGCTATGCAAATGAACTTCTTCAGAATATTCTTTGGCATGATATACGTGTATCCAGTTTCCTGTCAAGAAGGAAGATTGAGCTTAGTTAGCTTTAATTGATCTCGTACTGAACTGCCCACAGCGTATGCAGCAAAACCCCAACTAATAACAAGAAACATTAAAAGGCAAAGCCGGCAAAACTATTATTGGGCTAATAACCGAAGTGGACTAACCTTTATGTCCTCTGAATTAACATAGATATGATTTACACGGAGATAGAGATTAGTTGCAGATATAGCTCTGACACGCCAATCAGTCTTGGAGCCATAGGTCGACTGCTCATAAGGACTTGTGGTGGTAACAATCAATTGATCACCATGCACATTTGTGGTCATTGTTGACACTGCTGTCAACTGACTTGTGCTCTTTGCCTGGAAAAACAAGAGACAAGAAAAGGACAGGTCAGCTACATGGCGTGAAGAAAAATGAAATGCTGAATACCCAGTAAAACCAACAAAGAAAGAAAGGAAAGCAAGCCCCATTGGTTGCTAGACTCACTTGTTTCTCAATCTCGGCAATCTGTTGTCTCTGCTGAGAGGGAGGAGTGATCTCTGCTCCAAGAATAATATCACGGATCTCAGACTGCGTCAAGGCAGATGTGTTCACATTGTTCTTCTTGGCATAGTCCGAAAGTATAAGATCTCTCAAAGCAACCTCAACCTGCATAAAGTGATATATTTGTCTCCATTAAACACGTTATCTATAAAATAACATATATCAAACCCCAGAAATAACATTTAGCACCAAGGAAGCAGCACCTAACAACAACAAAAATTGAGCAAGTGAATATATACCTTCATCCACTGGTCATCATTGAGAGAAGGCCATATGTGATGAGGTTCGGTGACAACAGTCCTGTCAGGCTTCAGCAACATCTTTGCCTTTTCATTGTTGACATGAAGTGCACGGAGAATGAGAATGAGCCGAGAGAAGGCAGTGTAGGATGATATAGTCTTCATCCAATCATCATATATGTTGAACAAAACCATTTGTGGCTCAGTAGCCTTCAAGATGAGATCACCAAACTTCTCAATCTTTAAGCAGGCCTGGAAAGGTAGTTGCAATTCACTTCCTTTAATAACAATGTTTGGGAAATCAAGCAAGTGAACTTCCAGCGGATCCAACATTCCTTTACGAGTCACAATAATTTGCTTTGGTTGTTCCTCAACAGGTAAAGACCGCACAAGAGCTGCTACTTCTTCTGCAGTTTTCCACTTCGCCAACTGACCAAGACGCTTCTGTCCAGCCCATACACTTGTGTGGATTACCTGTTCAAACATCAGAGATATAGGGGTGTAAAAACATTGGAAATACAAGAACTGCTTTGCAGCCAACATAAACACTGGCTTATTGTAGCAAACACAGAAAACAGCATACCTTCAAAAACAGCTGCCCAGTACGGGGATTAAATATGAATATAGCACCGTTGATGGGTTTGGTGGTAAGATTTCCTTCAAATGTCTTATGGATCGTAACACGGTAGACATTAGTATCATCAACAAACCATATAATCTGGTTGCTGAAAATCTCTCCATAGTTTTGGGAGGACAAGTACGGCTCAGTAGGTTCAGAAGAGTATAGCTGTAAACCTTTCCTTATACGCTCTCTCAAAACATACAATGCAGGATTTGACTGCACAAGAATTAAGAAATCATCAATAAACACCCAACCACCAACGATATGGAATAAGTAAATAGCACATGTATGAATAGAAATAGATAGAACATGCAAAGACATACCTTCATGATTTTATTCATAGCTTGAGCAAGCAAAATTTTTGACCCGGGAAACCAGTTACCAAATGCAGAATGCAAGTTGTAAGCCAGATCAATGCCAATCATGACCCCTGTTGGGGATGGATAGATAGACATGTTATCTGTCGTGTAATCCAAGAATTTAGCTCTGGTGTAACGCTCAATATCATGCGAATCATAATCTCCCCAACGGAGTTGCACATCTATCCAGTATTTGTTGCTTGCCTTCTGGTCAAATACATCTTTCGTCTCTGCCACCAGACTGGGTTTTGACATAGCCCACCTATGGGCAGCAAAGAGAAGTATGTCTGCACAAGAACTATTCATCTTATAACTTTTCCGGGGATGGATAGTTTCCTTTTGAACGGTCTCAATCTCCAGTGCATCCAACTCCTGATCTAGAACTTGACAAAGATCCATAACAACACTTTCATGGATCTTTTGCCATAAATGTGCACGGAAAATCTGAATCAAAGATATCTTCAGAGTTGGAATCTTTCCATGCATAAATATTCCAGTTAGATCAAGCTGCACCTGGAAACCCACATAAACGTTGGCACGATTTATTGTAGGAGACCACCACAGGGTAAACCTACGGTTGGGGATCTGGTTCAAACCAGATCTTTGTGCATTTGTCAACTTCTTATACTTCATTGATTCCTCAAATCCGGATGCCTTCTCCCAGAAGAGACCCTCCCATGTAGGGAAGTAAGTACCCTTGAATAGTGTATGCTCCAGAATTCCTTCCACACCTCCTAGTGCCTGAATGACATCAGTTCTATAATTGTTCAAGTTCCATAGTTTCCCATCATGTCGCTGATGTGTCCACCAGAAAGGATTCTGCTTCAAGACTTGATATTGCTTAAAGTCAGTGCGAACTCTCCACCCTTTATCGTAGGCCAATGTATGACGATCCTTCTGGAACAGGGTATTGATTCGAGGTATACCACGATCCCAAGAATCTTCCAGATCTTCCAGGGTTAGACGCCTATTCTGTGACTGGGCTTCCTGTCTCTTCAGCGCATACTCCGCCCAGACACGCTGTGAATCAATGAACTCACTTTCCCAAGGCTGTATGTAACGATAAAGATTAGGAATCAGCTGGTCCTCTTCATGGCTCATCCCACTTCTGAAGTGTGTCACACCAACATCAGTTTGCTTACTGTACCGAAGGTCACTTTGAGGGATCAAGATGTGACCCATAGACAGCATACCAAGCCCTCCTATTTCCTTTGGTGTGTAAAAGATGACAGGAGGAAACCTGCTAGGCATTTTTGAGTTTAATCCAATCTTTATACGAGTCTGGATCTTGTTCTCACACTTCACCAGCAAATCTAACAGCTCCTGAGTGTGCACAGTCGCCTCACGGAAGTATGTCATTAGACCAATGAGAGCCGTGTTCCACTTGTTTACTATTTTCGTGAATGTAGTAGAACCCGAGGACATCAGAATCTGTCTCACCCTATTTTCGAACACTTTCATGTGCTCGTCATCGACTCTCAAGAAAGCAACAGCAGTTCGCTCTTTTGTCTGCTCATTCTGCAAGTTCCAGACCCCATCCTTTGTGTTGCTAAATGCCTCTTGTGTCATCCTCATCTTCGGCAATATCCGCACTTCAAACCCACACATACTAAAAAGCAAGTTGGGATTGTCCTTGCTGTATACAGACACAAAACTGTTCTCCCATTCTAAGGTAGTGATACTTCGTGGTAGACGATTCTTCATGTCCCAGAAGACACTTCTCCCCAAATTAACATCATGTTTCATGAGCCTCATGCGAGCATCTCTCGGCCAACACTTCTTGTTGTTGTATCCAACCATGTTCTCGTTATTAGGATCAGGATGTTCAGTTAGGTACCGCTGTATGAGATCCCGCGCTTCTTCATGAGTAAAGCGGAATAATATGTGCACCTTATCAATATAACGAGAATACAGCCGAATGGGATGCCTGGTTTCAATCTTGGTATCCCAATAAGTCATAAACTCATTCGGCATTTGCGGTGGACCAGCAAGTTCACTGGCTCGAGTCAAACCCAGGAGAAGAAGATCCAACACAAGACCATAATACTGTACAACAAAGGAGGCAAACTGGAGACCACGGATGAGCCCATATGAGTTCGTATGACTCATATCCTTGTACGACAACACCACGTTATTTTTGGCAGTGACATAGTCAGCAATATTGTGATCTAGAATCAGACGGAGGAGTCTGTTAAGCATAGTCAAATCAATCTTCTCAAAAAACTTCTCAAATTTGGTCTGCAACATAACCACACACTGGCCTTCACTTGTATCCCATATACCCTGCAGATTATTGATCCCTTGACACCATTTATATACCAGCAGAGGTGGTGGCTCAGTATCAGCAGGCTTAACCCAATTCGGGAACAGGTGCCTCTTATCCCCTTCATACCACAAATATTGATCAAGATAAGCGTCTGTGATCTTTTCAAGTGGCTCAATCTCATAAACAGGAATGAGATAACTGTACAGATCCATGAACTCGATGCCAACTTCTTTAAAGGCACGCTGAGTGAGCAAATGACGCTTGATTCTAGACAAAGCCTCATGTGGATTATCATAAGCCTGTTCAATAAGACCCAGCTCTTCTCTTTGCTGTTGATTTAATCTCACTGCAACACTGTAAGACTCCTTGAGCCTCTCCAGAGCAAGGATAAGAAGCTTGGTGTCATGCTTATATGACAGAGGAGGGAAGGGTATGGGAGAGAATTTCCTTGACTCCAGCCAATGCACAGTGGTAGTGTAAATAGCCACAGCTTCTTCTGGTGTAACATATGGCCCATCCTTCAGATAATTGTGCTGGCGCTCTTGCTCTGCTTTCAGCCACAATCGAGTCAGCCTCCCAAGGTTTTTACGACAAACAGTCTTATCAACTGTGGCCCCCCTTCTGATACGTTCACGGTTATAATGGGCAACGTTTGTCCACCAATCTGCCTTTGCCTTCACATAACGAAGGATCATATTCTCGATGGGAACAGGCAGACCGGGAACCTTCCAAGGGATGTTTGCTTTCCAACAACGCCAAGCCTCACTTAGATGCTGCAAGATGGTTCTCGCCTTGTTTTGCTTAATACCCTCGGGCATCGCATCAAGGACATCGTGCATAACAGCAGCTCGAAGCTCCAAGTCAAAGTGGCTTTCAACACGCTGCTTGGTAACCGTCTTTGCCACACCTTTGGAATGACGACCCTCAAACTGTCTCGCAAGCAGATTTCCCAACCACCTCTCCAGCAACGGCACTATACCACGAAGGAAGAAAAGCCAAACTCTCCACATAGGTGCCCAGAAACCACATCCAGGTCCCTTCCCAACTGGCCCAGTATTAAAGCGGTAATAAATCAAGTGCTTCAAGTCCTTGCACATCCTGATCTGCCTCATTAGCCTGTACTTGTAACGATACATACCGGTCAGTTGGCCCACGTGGGAAAATATATATTGCAAGCCATCAGCCAGTTGGAAGGCATCGACATTGCCCAACCGAAATTGGACATTGGCATCCACCACAAGCTTTGTCAAACGCAAAATCTCACGGCAGAGATGAAACGCATTCCCAAACCGAGACTTCTTACGTTCCTTGGTAGTAAGTGTCTTCACAGGCTTCAAGTTGAAATTATAATCAAGATGCAGATAGTTCAGATTTTTCCTATGAATCAGCAAGTTCAGCATGTTATAACCCTGCCTGCAAACCTGCAGCCCAGCTTCAACCCAATCTAGTTCAGTGCTCTGGAAGAACTTGGTAGCCGCAAGAGATCTGAAAAGATGCTTTTTCTTCTGGGCTTTAGGAGGTCTGTGATGCAGCTCATTCAGCACAAAACATTTTAACAATTTCTGATAGCTGACTCTAACTTTAACAGGATAGGAAGGCGGGCTGCAAACAAAATTAGCAAAGAATAAGTTCTCAAACACAGATAGGTCATAGCAAATTTATAAAACCAAGATCAAACAGGGAAAAACTAAGCTTACCAGTGCTCCTTGTACCACTCAGAGACCAGTGGTATATCTTCAGCACGTCGCGTGCGACCAGATCTCATGTTAAATGGTCGTGGAGCATACAAAAGTGCAATGCCGGCGGCAGTAGTGTCTGTATATAGCTGTGTGTCACCAAGCAAAGGTTCTACGCCTTCTGGGAGCTCAAAATCATCACTATCATCATCCTCATAGTTCTTTTTCTCCCGACGATCTTTATGAGTTGTGGTTATAGGATGTATTAAAGGGTCATAATAGAAGGCTGGGAGATCGGGATCCTCAGATTTTATATACATAATCATAGGGGTGTGATAAACGCAAAGCCTCACTTTCCTTGGTCTATTGTTGTAGAGATGAGGAAAAGCAATTCTGTACTCCGTACGAAGAGGTGACCTGATAATGAGTTTGTTGATATCATTGAACTCATTCCAGTCCTCGTCTCCTTTCTCCATGTCACGGTAGAGAGGCTCAAATTTTGGACCCCCTGCAAATATGTATTGGAAAAATCCTTTAGATACAGCAAACTGCCAACACTAAATGCGCAAAAGACCAAACGATAAAAAAAAAAAAAAAAAACAGGAGATACAATGCAATAAGTAGACTAGTAGAGAGAACATACCAGGAATGCACATGTTTAACGCCTTTGCTGTAAAAAATGATTCCATATCAAACAAATAGAAGTAGTTTCTGTCCACCAAATCAGAAAGCAGCTGCCCAGCAAACCGATAGAGCGTTGCCATGATCGGTAGAGAGAGGTGCCATCTTCTGTAACTTGGGCCATTGATAAGCTTTGTTTTCACAAGAGGCTTGTGATCATAAAACCATGCATGCACCGCAGAATCTTCTTCTTCGTCCAATTCAAGTTGGATGGCCTCCAAAGGATCTACATCTAGAACATTATCAGCATAATCTAGTGGCGGCTCCTCGTCATCAAAAGGAGGGAACCTCATCCTTTTAAAGTGTCGACGATCTCTCTTTTCTCTTCTCATCATTATCCACATGGTACCCCACTGAGCCAGATAGATGGGTTCCACAACCCATGGTATTTCATTTACAAATGTGATTGCACCAGTAATATGATACAAAACCTTGACATCGCGAACCTGAAAGCACAAACATATACAAAGAGCTTAGTGTCCACTTTCGAGACACTTAGAAAAAATTTAAAACAACCAAAAGGCTAAACATAGTCACCTGTTCCCAAGGCATAGGCATATTCTCAAGGAGCTTATAGACAGCATGAGGCACAAACTTAAGGGCCCCAAGATACACACGTTTGTCGTGGCGATACTTCTTGGATGACATGTCCCCATGATCTCTGCAGACATGAATTAGAAGAATATGTGATTGAAAATGTGAAACTCTTAAAACTGGAAAGTATAGAAAGTAAAAAAACAACTACAACCTTAAAAGTAAAAAGCCATATCAAATGACACCAAACCGACTATCCATTCTACATGCTTCAGATTTCGGAATTACATCTGCACATGTTACAATTCCAACACTAAAATCCAGACGAAGAAACCTACATCAAACTTATAAAACCACTAACTCGATAGTTTTTGATAAATTGTTACAAGTTACAATCGAGTGACACTCACCTTGTAAAAATGAACAAGATAACAATTCCATAATTGAACAGCATCACCAAGGCACAAATGCCAGCCTGGCAAACTTTTAAAACCACGATCCAACTACACTACTAATGTTTTTCTTCAAATACGATAATCAAACACCTAAAAACAACTTCATATAACAAATATCACGGTATCTAACAATTAAATCAGCTGCAAATTAGAACACGATGTGCTTGTTAATCATTTTCATGATATACTTCATCTTAATACTTGACCTTCACATGACGAAAGCTTCAAAAACTTAAACAGGCCGACAACAGCACCATAAACACAAACAACGCCAACTCCAGCAACCAAAATGCTCAACCAAACTAAATCTCAACAACTGGTATTTTCATAGACATAAAAACACCGAATAATTTATCTAGCCATTTATAAATCAAGCAAAAGTAGAAGAGGAATTCTGGAAAGAAGCCGACTCGAGCAACCTAAAACCTCGAAAGTCCACCAATAGTGTCCCCCTCAACTAAAATCAAACTAAATTTTCATAACGAAATATAAGCACCAAAGAATATATCTAGCCATTAATAAATCAAGCAAAAACTAAAAAAACTAAGCAGGAATTCATCAAAAAACGCCTACTCGAGCAACCTAAAACCTCTGAAATTCACCAAATACTATTTCCCTCTACATAAAATCTGAAAAATCAACGATGCCACAGCATAAAAATACACTAAACGACACAAAATGTAATAATACGCAACATTTAAGCCACTTATAAATCAAACATAAGCCGGAACTCAGGAAGACCGCTGACTCGAGCAACCTGAAACCTCGAAAACTCACCAAATATTATCTCCCTTCAACATAAATCTAAACAACAGCAGAACAGTAAACTAACAAAATCCAACATTTCAGCCACTTATAAATCAAACAACAGCATAAAAACCACAAACAACCCCTGAAAACCCGAAAACCTCAAAAACACACCGCAATACACCTCCAGCAACGTACAGAAACGTACGCCAACTCAAGCAACAGAAAGCCTCGAAAACTCAGGCAAGCAATATCTCCCTCAACTATAAATCCACAGAAATTTAAAAAAAAAAAAACTAAACTCGATACAGAACATTTAAAGCACTTATAAATCAAACAACAGCATAAAACCTCAAAAACTCGACAAATAAATCTCTGAAGTAAATTCAACAAAAAATATAAAGAACAAATCAAACAACAGCATGAAAAAACACTAAACTCAACAAAAAGCAACCATACACAACACTTTATCCACTTATAAATCAAACAACGGCAAAAAAATCTCGAAAACAATAAGAAACTAAAACCTCGAAAACACATCAATGATTTAAGCCACTTATAAATCAAACAACAGTATAAAACCCGAACAACTCCCGAAAACCTCAACCGCAAGTAAAACAATCAAAAAATGTAGCCGAAATAAATCTGTGAACTTAAATTCAACAAAAAATGAAACCAAAAAAACTAAAGTCAACCGATTGCAACAATAAACAACATTTAAGCCACTTATAAATCAAACAACAGCATAAAAACACAAACAACCCCCAAAACCTCGACCACGAGTAAACAACAAACAAATCTGGAGCAGCAAAACAAAAACGGTGATTTCCTGAATCGAAAACCTCGAATTCTGACCCAATACTATCTCCCTCAAGGCCTCAACTAAAACCAAAAAAAACTAAACTCAACAAAATGCAACAATAGAAATATTTAAACCACTTATAAATGAAACAACAGCATAGAAACCGCAAACAACCCCAGAAATCTAGAAAAGCTCGACCGCAAGTAAACAATAAAGGCAAAAGCGTCGAAAAGACAGTAAAAAATATATGGAGAGCAAGTAAAAGAATGAAGAAGAGTAGAAAAGGGAAGTAGTACCGAATAATCTTGCGGACGTGTTCAGGGGGCATATCCTCCTTCTGGGTCTCGACGAAGCCGAACTTACGCTTGTCCCCGTATCGCTTGGAATTGAGCTGCATCCACTTGCGCGCCTTCTCCTCCAGGCGGGCCTCGCTGTCGGCGGGGGGCTCATCCTCCTGATGAGGTGGCAGTGGGGGTTGCTGGTGTGGCAAGTGCTGGTGTGGAGGGTGCAGGACTGTGTAGGACGGTTGGAGGGCTGTCGGGGGTGGGATTGTCGGGGTGGTCCCCGGTGCTGGGGGTTGCCCCATCATTGGAGTCGGGTTCGGGTGCCCGTTCCACATGGTTGGTTAAGTGGGCCCCACTTTGTTTTTATGTTTTTTTTGTGTTTGATTGGGATATAGGGTTTAAGGAAGGGGTGGGACTTGGGACTTGGGACTTGGGACTTGGGAGGAGGGGAGTGAAGGTGGTTTTAACTTTTAAGGTGAGACGGACCGACCTTTGTTTGTTTTTTCATATTTTTTTTGAGGAAGGGTGGGTTAGGGTGTGGGTGGGCTTGTGGGTGGGGATTGGATTGGGCTCTTCAAAATAATCTTAAACTAGGAAAGTCATTTAAACCCCCGCCTGATAGTGATTATTATCATTTGTCAAACTAATGTTCACTCCCTTAGGGTATAATGATTTTTCCATTTTTTTATTTACTTTTTGTACTCTCTAATACACCACTTTGAGTCTTTGACCATTACTTTTTTGTATTTATATATTAAATTTTTTTTAAAAAAATATTATGAAATGTATATTGAAGATAAACATAAGTGTTTAGTTTTCACATTATATTCTTATATATTTTATGATATATTTAAGGTCAAAGTTTCTTAACTTTGACCCAAAAATGTCAAACGTAAAGCTTGATTTGGAATAGAGGGAGTATAATACTTGATGAATATTACTTTTATAATTGCTGAATATGAACTTTGTAATGAGTCAAAGTGTAATATTTTTCACAAATTAGTATGTTATGGTTGATGGATATATTGATTTACGTTAATATGTTACACTTGTGAATATGTTGTCTAGTCCATCATACATGGGTGTATTATATATTAATTTATGAAATTTAGGAGAACGTGCAGTGAATTATAATTTATAGAGACCACAAGCGCAACAATTAACTAACATGAGAGTAGGGAATTTAATCATGTAAGACAAAGCTTTTTGCTTATTTTCACTAGATCCGAAATTCCTCCTTTTTTCTCTCTCCCTCACTCTCTCCCTATCTCCCCTATTTTCTCTCTTTTTAACTGTCTTTCTTTGTCTCAAACACACACCTCTATGATCCAAAAGATCTCATACTTCAGAGTTTTTCTTGCCCCACCCCAAAAATATTAATTTCACCAGTATCAATATTTGATTCAGATATAATTGTAGTAGACAAAAGGATGAGTAGTAGAGGCAAACAAGGAGTGAAACTAGACGATGAGCAAATTGCGGAGCTACGAGAAATATTTCGAACATTCGACCGCAACAACGATGGCAAGCTCACCCAATTAGAATTGGGCTCGCTACTTAGATCATTAGGTCTCAAGCCCAGCGAAGACCAGATAGAGGCAATCATGCAAGCCGCAGACAAGAACAATAATGGCTTGATAGAGTTCTCAGAGTTCATCGCCCTCGTATCACCAAATCTCATTCCCGCTAAATGTCCGTACACCGAGGAACAACTAAAGAAACTCTTCGATATGTTTGACAGGGATGGCAATGGGTACATCACCGCGGCTCAGTTGGCACATTCTATGGCCAAGTTGGGCCATGCGTTGACAGCGGAGGAGCTCACTGGGATGATCAAAGAGGCTGATACTGATGGTGATGGTTGTATCAGTTTTCCAGAGTTTTCACGAGCTATCACTTCTGCCGCTTTTGATAATTCATGGACTTAATTTAGTTGTCTTCATCCCTTTCATTTTAGGTTGTTATGCTTTATACAACGTACTTTTTTTTTGTTCAACATTAGTGTTGATCGTTTCTATCCACAATTTAAGCATTTCTTTCATATTTTTGTGTATTAATTATTGTTCTCGTTGGGTAGCATAGATTATTTGGATTTACGACTCACTCAGATGATCAAAATAGTTTGTTTTGTTTACTCGCGACTGAATGTAGTGACGTTATAAATCGATACAGCCGGTGAGGACAATTTAGACTCATAATAGAAGCAAAGGTTCATCGAGTCCTATTGTGGACAATATAATTACTTTTTTTTTTCAAAATTCGCTTGTCCAACGGGAAAGAAACATTGTAAATCATTTAGTAGTTAGAATGAGCCCTTCTAATGAGGACGAACTCTTGTTGAAAACGACTTTCCTCTAGCCATTATGGCCTTGACGGAATTTGATTGGATGCAATAAAATCTCCCCAACATGGTTTGTATTTTTTTAAAAAGTATCATATATAGACTAGCTCAACCATAAAAAAAAAACTTGATGTTGGTAGCAAGTCCAAGTTAGGTAGCCTTGTTGATTCACATAATTTATTTTTTCTATAATTTTGTTTGTTATTCGAAGAAATAACAAGATACCTAGCTTGAACATTCACATAAATGATTATATATGTTGCTTGATTTTATTTCATCATATATCACAATTCCAAAGGCGTATAGTATCGTTGTCTATCATTAATATTATTATTATATGTAATTTCAATTGAGTAAACAACTTGACGTATTGCGTGCATGAGTTTTACAAGCTCCAAGCAATATTACACACCAAACTACTTAAGATCGAACATCTTAATTCGACAATGTCTACCTTTTGCATATATCACGCAAACAAAAATACAACACCAACCACTTTCTAGTTGCCTTGTTATATTGAGGAAAAAAGTCAGTTTTTTTAAAAAGAAAAGTAGTTGACTTGTTATACGACATCTATCATGTATCTCAAACTCGAATGAACACATACCAAGCAAAATCAAAAGAAACCCAATTGAAAGAAACTTTAAATCACTGTTAAGTAAAAATGACTCTTTTGGGCATGTTATCATTGTGTAGTTGTACATGCTCCCACAAGGAGACCTATCAATCCATCATAATTTATAGGAGAAAGAAATTGAATTAACTATGTCAATTGTAGGTGGTGATTGAAAACCCCTATATCTTCAAAAAATCACTTTAAAACCTTAAAATCTCATCTCATGCTACTTTAGAATCGTATTGTACCAAAATTTTCCATGATTGTATAGCTTCCAAGGTAGTAAAAGAACATATTTTTTCTCCCATCGAACCACAATATATCTTTTCACTCATACTACCTATCATTTAGTTTATACTTTATCCAAATTATAATAATAATTTTATTCACACTATTTATCTCTCGCATATATTTCAATCCAAATGATAATATTAATATTTTGTCTCAAATTATCCATCGTCCGGAGTACAGAAAGCTAACCCCTTCAACAAATTGTAATAGCAATGGGCAATTCAAAAAGAAAGGACAACATTTCCTATTGATTTGTCTCCCGGACTGGACTTATTCAGATTTAGAATTATCCGTCATTTATGTTAAGTTGTTCCAAGGCCAAGAAAGTCATGAGAGTTGACGAGCGCCAGGTTATATATATATTTTACAATATTTCGAGATTATTGAAAACATCCTCACATGATAACTTGATCACACCAGGCCAATCGAAAGACTTTCTTGACTCGTATCCTCCTCTCCTAATATCAAACTTATGCAATCCAAGACTAAATATGATGGTAAATAAACCTCTCCAATTCAAAGCCCATATATTTCAAGCCAAATAATAATATTTCACCCATATTAGTATATTACCGAAAGCACTCAAATCAACCAATAAGGGGTTGTTTTAAAACCTCAAATCAGAGATCTATCTAAAGTTCGAGATCGTGAGAATACAATAACGTTAAAACTCAGAGATAAAGATTCGTCGCATATTAATCCTATCCGACTCGAATTCGAACTGAACCAAATATTGAAAACAAAATATATTGTCTATCCTCCAACTTATGTTCCAATCCAAATAACAATATTTTGACCCAAACTATCTATCTTAATCCAAAAGTAATGTAAGAAGACAAAAATGGTAGAAAATGGCACTCACACGGCACATACAAATACACCCGTTGGTTAGCCGCTCCATAACGCCACACACACACGCCATTATATAACTCCCAAACAACACAAACCCCCCCAACACAAAAACACAACTAACCCACTTATCCCTCTTTCCTGTTCCCTCCCCCTTTGTATTTCCTCCCAAACACGCCCTTATTTTCCAAACATCCTCATTTCCTCCAAAAACCAAAAAGAAATTTTTTTTTTCTTTTTATTTTAATTTGGTTGATTGAATATTGGGGGGTTAATATAAGGGGCTCAGAGGGGAGTCTCTGAGATTGTTGGGAAATTAAAGATATAATTTACATAAAATGTCTGCAATTGTGTGTGGAAAGAGACCTCATTTTGACGAGTTGCCTGCGAATTCGCCATCGTCCCCGGTTTCCAAGAGGATCCGTTACGCTTCGTCGACTTCCCCGGTTCGCTTTTCGCCGTCCAGGGCCGCTCTTGTTGCCAGACTCAGGGAGGTCTTCCCTTTGATGGACCACCAGGTTGCATTTTATCCCATTTTATCATTTTTTGTGTTTTGTAATAATTCTTGTTTTCATGTATTATTGGTGTTGTGTTTTGATATGGGATTGTTGTTTGTTTATGTGATGAATTATTGGGTTTGTGCTTTCGGTCAGATTCTTGGTGGAATTATTGTATTTGGGTTGTTTAGGATATAAATATATTATATATGTATGTATTTTGGGTATGTTTAGAAGGGTTAAATAATAGTGTGCTTTTTTATTTTCTTGTGTAAGGTTTCTTGTTAGAATCTATAGCATTCGAAATGGTGCAATCGAAATGCTTAGGTTTCGATGCAAGATTGGAGGGCAGATGATTGTTTTTACAGTTAAGGGCTTTTTTTAGGGCAGATCATTTTGTGATAGACAAAATGATATTGGTGGTTTCTTGTTAGAATCTATAGCGTCTGGTGTTTTTTTTAGGGCCGTTGCCATCAGAAGGTTGCAGTTAAAATGTTAGGATTCGATGCAAGATCGGAGGGCAGATGACTGTGTTTATAGTTAAGGGTCTTTTTTAGGGCTGATCATTTTGTGATACACATATTATATTGGTGGTTTCTTGTTAGAATCTATAGCATTTGTTCTATGATAGAATGACGGTATGTTGCTGTCGAAATGTTGCAGTTGAAATGTAGTATTCGATGCAAGATTGGAGGGTCAGATGATTATTTTTACAGTTAAGGGTGTTGCGATAGGGCTGATCATTTGTTATAGAAATAAATTAGGTGGGTTGTTGTCAAAATCTATAGGATTTGTTCTATGATAGAAGGCCGGTTTTTTGCTGTCGGAATGTTGCAGTTGAATTGTAGTATTTGATGCAAGATTGGAGGGTCTAATGATTATTTTTACAGTTAAGGGTCTTTTTTTAGGGCTGATCATTTTGTGATAGACATATGATATTGGTGGTTTCTTGTTAGAATCTATAGCATTTGTTTTATAGTAGAAGGCCGGTATGTTGGGGTCGGAATGGTGCAGTTGAATTGTTTAGGATTCTAAGCAAGATTGGAGGGTCAGATGATTATTTTTACAGTTAAGGGTGTTGTGATAGGGCTGATCATTCTGTGTAAGACATTTGATATAGGTGTTTTCTTGTTAGAATCTATAGCATTTGTGTTATAATAGAATGGAGGTATGTTGCGGTCGAAATGGTGCAGTTGAAATGTGTAGGATTCATGCAAGATCGGAGGGCAGATGATTGTTTTTACACTTAAGGGTCTTTTTTAGGGCTTATCATTTTGTGATAGACATATAATATTGGTGGTTTCTTGTTAGAATCTGTAGCATTTGTTCTATGATATAATGGCGGTATGTTGCGGTCGAAATGTTTGCAGTTAAAATGTTTAGGATTCAATGCAAGATCGGAGGGTCTGATGATTGTTTTTACAGTTAAGGGTGTCGCGGTAGGGCTGATCTTTTTGTTATAGACACAAATTAGATGGTTTATTATCAGAATCTATAGGATTTGTGCTATGATAGAAGGCGGGGGGCGTTGCAGTCGAAACGTTGCATTCAAAATGTTTAGGTTTTGGTGCAATATCGGAGGGTCAGATGAGTATGTTTTTTTTTTGTTAAGGGTGTTCCAATAGGGGTGATCATTTTGTTTTAGATAATAGTTATAGTGGTTTCTTATTGGAATCTATTGGACTTGTCCTGTAATAGAAGGCGGGTACGTTGTAGTCACAATGTTGCATTCGAGGTATTTAGGATTCGATGCGAGGTCGGAGGGTAAGATGACTATGTTCTTTATGTTAAGGGTGTTCCAATAGGGGTGATCTATATGTCTTGGACATGAATTAGGGGGTTTTGTATAGGGATCTATCGGAGTTGTCCTATGGTAGTAGGCGGTTTTGTTGCGTGAGTGTAGATTGTGTTCTCTAGGCGTGCATAGCGAAAATGTGCTTAATGAAGTTGGTGTTTTGAATTCAAGGAGAGGTTGTCTTGAGTTTTCTCCTTCTAATTGGTGTGCTAATTGTCTAGGAATACGGTGCCTTTGAGTAGGAAGCACATATATTATAGGTAGTGGCATATCAATGTATCGACTTCTTGGTTACAGATACGTTTCATAGGGACACTTATTATAACTAAAGGTTCCAAAAATTCATTCCCTGTGTCTGTACATACACATTTCCATGCAACCTATGCAACACCGTTACAAGAGTTAGCAAAGAACTAAGGTTGGTTGGAAGGTGGGTATGTGGTCTTGGGTAAATATTAATAGCAGTTTTTATGAAGTTCACAAAGCAATAGCCAATTAGCCATGTAGTTGGAGTATAATTTGTGAGCATGACTCATTCTTGCAACCTGAAGGCTGTATTTGCTATATTTTGTACGAAATTGAGGATATATGATGGGTAAACCTGCTGACTATATGGTGCATTAGATAATTGCATTTAGGCTATTGAAGTGAGGGGATTCTGAATGACTTGGCAAATGGAGCCAAATGGAGCACTGATTCAGAAGGTTCTCTATTAGTATTTGCTCGTATATTTAGGACTCATAAATCTGCTGAAATTTGCAAATCCAGATGAGCTGATCCTTGTGGTATTGTTAACTTGTTAAGGCTGTTATATTTCTAATTTATTAGTTCATCAGAAATAGACCTGTACACGTGGGTTAATGAGAGCATCATGAGAGGCACAGCCGCACAGGTGTTGCTCTGGTAGTGATATTAGAACGAGTTGAAGGATTTTGCTACCCATCAGGTATGCAAGGACTAAACTTGATAGGTGATGGTCAATAGAGAGTGGAGACATATCAGATGTGAAATATGTTAGAGATGCTCGATCACTCTACTTTCATATTTACCCATTTGACAATACAAAGCTTGGCCTACATGGGGGTTCTGAAAATGGATTACTGTCAGCAGGAATAGATACTGAACTCCCTGAGCTGTGCTATTTGGGGTATAGGCAGATAAATTAAGTGGTTGCATATGTTATGAACTATTCGTACATTGCTGTGATCCCACATAATGTCCACAGTACCTTTGTCTCGAGAGAATACTTTCCTGAGCTGGGTTATTCAAGCAAGCCATGCATTGAGTTATCATCTCTGGATTGAAATTAAGTATATACCCTAGGCTGACATCATGATACATTTTCTTATGTATATATATTTGTCTTATTTTCTCAGCTTCTAGAGAAAGCGCTGGAAGAGTGTGGTGATGATATAGATGCTGCTATCAAGAGACTGCATGAATTGTGTTTGGGGTCTTCTGAGGGTGCAGCGTCTGGCAGCCATGTTGAAGCACACGCTGAGCAAGGTATGATCCTGTTCTGTAAGCTGTGTGACTCTGAAATATGGTTTTCTGCATGAAGAATGACCATTTCACTTGTCTGAACTTTTATAGGTGGCCTGGCTACTGATGGAGAAGCAATTCCTCCCGAAGACTCCTGTGCTCAAACCAACCTCCCAACAGATGGTGATCAGTGGGTGGAACTGTTTCTTAGAGAGATGGATAATGCGACTAGTATGGATGACGCTCGAGCCCGTGCTGCTAGGGTATTAGAAGTTCTGGAGAAATCCATAAGGGCCAGTGCTAGTTCTGAGGCCACAGAAAAGTTTCAGAAGGTAAATAACTTCTTTCATTGGATAGACATTGGCATACAATGTGCTTAATGGTAATTGACCAACACGGGCACTGCTTTTGTGCTCTGAAATTTGCAATGAAGATCTTGGGATGGTCTGTTTTCTTCTTGCTTGACAGTAAAATTGGTCTCTTAGCCTGATGTATCGTTGAATTTTGTGTCAGGAAAACATCATGCTGAAGGAGCAAATTCAAGGACTTCTTCGTGAGAACAGTATCTTTAAACGTGCTGTGCAGATTCAACATGAGCGTCAGAAGGAATTTGATGAGAAGAACCAAGAAGTAGAGCAACTCAAGCAGCTACTTTCTCAATGTCACGAGCAGATAAGAGGACTGGAGGTCAGAATCTAACTCTTTATGTTCATCGTCTTTTCGGTTTATACTAAATGGACGACATACCAAACTACCAAACTACGTACTAGTTTAGGCTGCACAATTGGGCCTCTTATGACCTTACTTTTGGGTGGACACATATTGGCGCAGTTATTGCATGGCCGTTTTATGCTCATTGTCTTTTTAGTTTATACTAAATGAATGACACACCGAACTATGTACTAGTCTAGGCTGCATATTTGGACCTCTTAAGACTCTGGTGGATACACATCGGCGGCTTGGTGCCGTTATTGCATGGCAGTCTAAAGTCTAAACATTATACTGTATATATTTCAAAGGCATTTCGATATTTGGACAGTATTGCAGGTAAGCTCTGTACTGACATGAGTATCTTACCTTTTTCTCTTCCTGCAGGTTACTAATTATACGTTGAATATCCATCTCAGGCAGGCTGAGCAAAGCAGTTCCATCCCGGGCCGTTTTCATCCGGATGTTTTCTAATTCAAAGATGCAATATTAGTAGCATGGGCATAAGATAGCTATAGGTCTACCAGATATACTTTAAACAAAAAGAAGGGTAATCAGAAGAAAATTGACTGGCAAAGAATAGAGGGCTGGACAACCAGCTATTTAGCTGCTTCTGTATTAAGTTTGTGAAATAGCACATCGTTCTTTATGGTGTCTTTTGGTATTGGTCTTGGAGAGTAGCAGTTTGAGGCCACAGATACTTTACTGCTCTAGATCCAGTGACTGGTTAATGGCTATGTTATGGGGGCAACACCACAAGAACTCTCTCTTGATGCAATGTTAAAGTAAAACATGTTCCTGTTGACGATGATTTTATTTCGGTTGTAATGTATGAGACTATGAGATCGAGCTTGAAAGTTTATGAGTTACATTTGATAGTTACATGCAGAGGGTAATCTCATTCGGTTTTGTCACAAAAGATTGAGAACAACAGATGATGGTTGTAGTTAATGGAGTGTTGTCATATAACAACCGTTTTTGGTTGTGGTAGCTGAATTGTTATTACTGAAATGTTTGAGGAATAGAACATTGTGGTTCCTATCCTTGCAAAGTAAATGAGAATGACAGAATGTGATGAATTTAAATCAGGTGTTAGAGTAAACTCCATGTTACTCTATCATGAAATCATGTACAACATGGTGCAGTATTGCTCTTAGGGATTCCTACTCTTATGGTATTCTCGATGCTCACCAAAGATGTGGGTGAAGGCAAAAGAGGTTTGAATCCTCGATTCATATTCTTCCTTTCTCCCACAAGCAGGGGAAATAGAAATATGTCCCCTTTGTTCTAACAAGTACTCCGTAACAAGTAATGTATTGCTAAAAAAAACAGTAATGTAGCGCTTTGCGGTGCAGAGGATTGTTGGATGTTAACTAGTGACATGATAATATCCATTAATTCAGGTCCTTTGTGTACACAGTAAAATACTCTATACCCAAGTCCCAACAACCAACAAAAAATGACATAAAAATAAAATAAGATATACTCCTTATAAAAGTAGAAAAGAACCCACCTCAGTTTAAATTTCAGTCATGGAGGGTTAGCAATTTGCAATATCCTATGTTTGAGTTTAACATCCTCATTCAAAATAGCTAAAGAAGATTAAATTTCTTTTTGTTACCTTTTAGTACTATCTTTTGAAGGAATCATGAAAATTTCTGAGTAAAAGTCTTCAAAGCATACAATAATGAGTGAAACTGTCACTAATTAATTATCTTTAAATTATTTAGTAACTAGGTAAAAAGCCCGTGCGATGCACGGGTTCATGTAAGAACTCAGTTTTTATGCTACTTGTATTTTTTATATATCATTTATGAATTATGCTATGTTTTTAGAAAAAAAAAAGTTGAATTACAAACAAAGAGACGTACATG
>CAAKMY010088036.1:0-21952 GCA_901111285.1 Corrigiola litoralis | reverse complement strand
TAAACATAAATAATAATAATAAATAATAATAATAATAATAATAATAATAATAATAATAATAATAATAATAATAATAATAATAATAAAAAATCACTCTGTTGTCCTGCTAATCTGTATTGCAGTCAAAGCTGAGGTCAACTCAAGTTAAGTTGAACAGTTGTTATCACTTAGGAACACACTTGTCCATGCCACTCAACTGATGAACTGAGCTCTTCTGTCATCAGTTCTTCAGCACAATCAATGGCATCACCACCACTCGCCACCCTCACAACCACCACACTGCCACCTTCACGGCCTGCTTTCTCTCTCCTGCCATATCTAACACCAACCATGTTCACCCCTCAATGTTGCATGTCCTCTAAAAGTGACGTAGCTCTCATGAGAAGAACAGCTCCTTTACTACATGCTAGCTTCTTCACTAAAAGTATGACTTATAGAGGACCCTTTACAGTAAAGTCTCAGTTGAAATGGAACTGCCCTTTGATTGCACCGGATGATCACTGGGGTATTTGGTCTGCCCTTCTTGCTACTGGAGCTTTTGGCCTTTGGTGACTCCCTTCTTTTCTTTCGTCTGTGTTTTTCTCACCTTTTTTTAGTAATAGAGCTCGAAGCAACAAATATTAAGTGTTCTTTTCGGGTTCGGGGTACTTATTTGAAATTGTTGTAGTGTTACCTAGCTTAGCTCATAAAGTCGTTACGATAAAGTTTGTAGTGCTAGGCTGCTAGCTAGCTTAGTTGATAAAGTGGTTACAATAAAGTCGTGTATGAGACAGTCTATGTTAGACGTTACTAAAGTAATCATTTTTTTATTTAATGGGGTCATAGCGTGTTGATAAAAAGTCACCACTTTGACTCAATTAGTGACTAGGTCCAATTTAAAGTTAAAAAATATGCCTCCTATTTAGATAACTCATCAATGTTATAATTCATTGTGTTACATTTTTGTGTGTACGGTATTGTGGACTGCAAGGAATGACAAATTGCACTACTAACCATATCAGGTCCAAGGTTTGGGAAGTACTGAATAATTTTGTTATGTGATTTTTGGAATCTCTATCTAAATTTGATTTGCAAATCAAGAAAACTTTACCTTAAAAGTGAGTTGTTTGAAAGGAGATATATGAAATGTTTGGATGTTTGTTGGTATGTTTTACGGAGTATCAAATTTGTCATACAGTATGGAAGTGCGGAAGTGCCAATAAAGACAGATGTACTTTGTACTTTCTGGATTCACTTGTTATTATCTTATGATACGTATAACGTGGTTATGTAATTAAAATGGTGGAATTGGGGATGTTCAAGAGTCATGACATTTGTTTAGGCCTAGCTTTTATCGTCTTCAGCTGCTTACTACAAGTAACTTGGAAGTTTATTGTGTCCTATGTCGAGCTTGGCGTGAGCTTTAATACTAGATCGCATAGCAGTAATTGATAAAGTGAACAGAAACATGAATGTACAGTTTTGTTTACTGTCTTAAACATGGAATATTGTCTGAATCAATTTCGGGTTGAATTTCATTTTACTCATTGAATTAATTGTGACACTCCATTGGTAAAGTTATATCTTGTGCTCATAATAATTGATTCACCAATGATGCATGACATTGACGACTGTAACACAAGTGTAAATCCTGACAACGCGGTCTGGAAGGTTGACCTACGATCTACCTGCCTACTAGGGACAGGGGGGGGGGGCGAAAGGGGGAGGAAATTTAAGGAAAGCATTATTGAGTCAGCTACATGTGGTTTGTTGACAAGCTTTTAAGAAAAAATATAGTAAATAGGTTGCCTTTTCATTTTCCTTTCTAAAGGTGAGGGTATGCTTACAGGCCTGCAGCTGCATGCTTAGAACTGGTGCTCAGTGCTCACTTACGAACATACCATTTTATTCTGTACTAAATCACTTGGCTCCCTTGTTTCTCCATGTAAGTCTGTTTCACCTGCTATCAAATAGACTTAAATGAGTACTTTGGGAATTGAAGGTCGGAGAAGACAAGGATTGGGAGCATGATCAGTGCTTCGCTTGTGAGCATTTTGGTTGGCTTAGCAGCGAGTAACCTAAGGATTATCCCATTTGAAGCTCCAGCGTATTCCATTGTGTTGGAATACCTATTACCTTTAACTATTCCTTTGCTCTTGTTTAGAGCCAATATGCGTCAGCTTATCCAAGCAACTGGGAGACTACTTTTGGCATTTTTGCTTGGATCAGGTTGTATTGTTTTGCAGATTCATGTTTCCGTTGAAAGTAAATGTTTCAGAGAAACTAATCGGTTTAGACATGCAGGATAACGGAATAAGGGCATGGTTGTTTCTACATCACTCTAAATTCATCCATTATGTGTACATTTAAGCCCATAAATATCCATTACTATCTCTCCTAATACTTGATTTGTGTCGTTCCTATTGCAGTGGCTACGATGATCGGGACATTAGTAGCGTATTATTTAGTTCCTATGCGATCGCTTGGTCCTGATGGTTGGAAACTAGCTGCTGCCCTCATGGGTAGCTACATTGGTGGAGGTAATATATGTGAAATAGAACTGTTCTTTTGAGTGTCTTGTGCCGTATAAATTTATAATAGACTTTTCTGACTTTGTATCGGATCTACATTTGGTCTCTATTGGAGAATTTGGTAACCTGTAAGCCATATGCATATCTACAAGTGTGCATCCCTTGCAGCAGTCCTGTCCATTAGACAGGATTGTCTGCATTTAGTAATGTGAATCATTAAAAACTTTGGAGGGAAATTTTTGTATAATTGTAGTGTAGTGAAGTTCCCTTGTTAAACCATTCTTATTTTTAGGCTATAATGTAGAAATTCAGAGGGTAGTGCTCCCTTCCTCTTCATTTACTGCTGATCTTTTTACTGCCACAGCAGTAGCTATCTTTCTCTATGTGATTGATCTTTAAACACCTCCATTAGCCGTTGATCTTTTCTGGACTTTGATATTTTTTTATTTTTTTTTTTTTTTGGGGGGGGGGGGGCATAACTCTCATAGCACTTGAAGTATCGTGTTGGATTCAGATCTCTGGTATTCTTTAAATATAACGAGATGTTACAGATCTTAATGCATCTACTGTAAGTGATGCTTCATTTCAATGTTTGCAGCTGTCAATTATATTGCAGTTTCAGAGGCTCTTGGTATTTCTCCGTCAATTTTGGCTGCTGGAGTTGCTGTAGATAATGTCATTTGTGCTGTATATTTCATGGTATTGTTTGCATTAGCTTCCAGAGTACCTCCTCAGGCCCCAAAATCCACCAATGGTATGTAACATTGCTGAAATTAATGCTTTTTAGGATATCGTAAGGTTTCAACTACACCCTGTATCATATGGATTTGCTTGATGTAGATAATTGGCTTCATTCCCTTGACAGTCATTTTGAGAAATTGGGTGTCCGCATATTGATTCATTTTGTTTCTCTTCCTTTTCTGGTTTTTTTTTTGGTTGGGTGGGCAGGGGGGGGGGGGGGGTTATACCCTACTTAGTACTTAATATTGTCTAGCTTATTTTGCTAGATAACAACTCTTAGTTTTGTTTTGGTCCAATCGATTTCTGCTTCACTCTTGATGCCTTGAGGGTGCCTTTTTCTGCTACTTAATGATAGCTACCATGTCCATGATATATTGATATCTATAAACTTATAGAGGCATCTATGATATAATCCTCGGCGATAATTAACAGACGTCAGGATAACTCCAAAATCAGAGAGTGAGATCAAGCTCCCTGTCCTACCGACAGCTGCTGGTATGGCTGTTTCCTTTGCTATATGCAAATCTGCTGCCTGCTTCACAAAATTGTTTGGATTACAAGGAAGCATCCTTCCAATAGCTACAGCAATAGCGGTGGTGCTAGCAACTGCCTGTCCACCAGTGTCCACTTACCTTGCACCTTCTGGGGAGGTCGTGTCTATGGTGTTGATGCAGGTAGAAAAACCTCTTGCCCTACTTGTTTTTCTCCTGATAACCTCTAATGATAGATTATCTATATGTTAAAATATCAACTCCAATGCTCTCTATCTCCGAAAGGATATATCATTGGTTTTCTGTCGAACAATTTTTTAAATTTAATTTTGTATTCTTCTGAGTTTTTTGTTACTTATGAGATGGATTTTGTTTTGATTATGGAGAGAGTTGGTTGCTGCTAGTAAGCTTCTCAATGGCTTTATTGGCTTCTTACTGTTTATACCTTTTTAGAAGAAAACAATTTAAGACTGTAACAAGTGTGCTAATGGTGAATTTCCATTTAAGTACTTACCATGGTTTTCTTTCAACAATAGGTATTTTTTGCTGTGATTGGTGCGAGTGGCAGCATCTGGAATGTTATTAGCACTGCACCAAGCGTCTTCCTGTTTGCATTCATACAAGTTACAGTCCATCTGACCATCATTCTTGGGTTAGGGAAGTTGTTTCACTTTGAGCTGAAGCTGTTGCTTTTGGCTTCCAATGCGAATATTGGAGGTCCTACAACAGCTTGTGGCATGGCCACTGCCAAAGGATGGGATACACTGATCATTCCTGGAATTCTTATTGGTATTTTTGGCATAGCAATTGCAACTTTCCTTGGCATTGGTTTTGGATTAACAGTCCTTAAACACATGTAATTCTTTCTATTCAACACATGGATCGATTGTTGTTTAATACCAGTTGTATAACATTGGAAAATTGTCGGTCAATTTTATCTGATTGACTGTTAGTATTGGGACACTCAATCTCTTAATCTGACTCTTGCCTTGTGGCGTCTCGGTTGACCTTGATCTCAATTCTCATGTTTGTGTGGCTTGACAAAGGTGTTGGGTATTCTTTGGAGAGGCCTTTAAGGTGGCAGCTTGAATTCCTTGTGTAATCCATTCCACGGTCTAAGGAGCGCTTCTGGTTGTTATCATAAGGTCATGCGAAATTCCATGCGCCCATTCAGTATGGCTTGCTACCAGGTTTGAGTTTCTAACTAGCTCACAGTTGTGCAGATGTTATGATGCCTCAGGTTACATATTCCAATTTCACTTTCAGGATATTAATTGCCTATGATATTTTTGTGAAAATTATCGTTAGTCAACTGACTTAATTTATGGGTCATATACTGTGTCAATTTGTGAAGACTTTGGGGGCTTGACTAGTCAAACATACTTGTGTAAATTGTAGCACATTGGCCTTTCATGTGTCAACTGCAAGGAGAATTTGAATCTATGAAGTTATCTTACGGGGTCATTTTCTCATGGAAGCCAATATAATTGGTTTTGTTATTTTTCAGTTATCCAGGAGTGTGTTATACATCTGTAGTACATTGCAGTATCTGTGTAGTACAGAGCCACTTAATAATAATTAGTCAACTGTACTAACATCAATAGAAGTTGCAGACATTATCAATTATTATATGGTGAATGACTAAAAAAGTTTAATATTCTGCCTACCCATCAAGGGACACCTTGATGCTGGTATAATTTTCTTTCCTCTTCTGTATGGTGTATATAATAATGTAGTTCTAGTATACTCAACTAATATTCTTCTGCAACTGTCTTTTGCTTGTTTCAATGTGATCAAAGTTGATGACGGCAAGGCAATAACAAGTGTTATCTAGCTACTAGAAAATCACAGCAGTGATTCTTGATATCAAAGAATTAACCCCCTTAGTAACGAAATTCAACCAAGCCTTTCGAAGTGGAGTCAGCTAATGATGGCTAATAAATCTAAATGTGAGACTACTAACAAGTAACAGCCCACTGACTATGCTTGACAATGAAACTCTGGATACTACATGGAGGTAGTTGTCCAGAACTTAAACAACACCATTACATAACCTGACCTCTTTTATAGTTGTGTGTTACCCTTTGTGATCTACGCTCCATTTTCCTTGATATGATGGAAAAATTTATGGGATTAAGAAGATAATGCTTCAGTTGGTCAATGTAAATTATGCCAGACCTGTCTCTTTCATTCAGAATTTCAGATAGATGGCTTAATGAAGGTCTATTGCGTTTTGACTTTTTGCAACCAGATATTATAAACGGATATTGGTATGTGAAGATTCAGTTTTATATGAATGTGGCAAAGCAGCATGAAACATGCATTTCTTATTAGCCAGAACTGTAAGATTTTTTTATTATGCATGAAGCTGTCTTTCTCTACTCACGTATATATACGACCTCCAATCAGTCTTACCTTTATGGTGAGTAACAGAACAATCTTCTGAAAATAGAAACTAAAGAAGATGAGAAGCCTTGCAGTATTGTTGAAGCTGGTATGTCTCTTGGTATTCCTTGGATGGATGTTTATATGGATTGTGTTACCCATGGAGTTTTACAAATATAACTGGACTCCCAATCTATCTAAGAAGTTCAATGCAACATACATTGGTCCAGAAGGTACCATTGTCTCCCTGTTTTTTTATCATTCACCAAGCTTTTCTGACTTCATTCTAATCTCCTCTTTTTGTTTAATAATAAGTGTGTATGCTATGTCATTTCAGGTACAAATCTTCTCTTGCTGACATTTCCTGTAATGTTGATAGCTGTTCTTGGTTGCATCTATCTTCATATTACAAACAAAAAGGAATCATCTTCGAAAAGGTTTCGCTGTTCTCCTCGATCCCCTTTATACATGTTTTCTTTCTAGTTATATTAGCCTCAATACAGCGTACAGAAAGTTTTACAGACTGGTATGTCGAATGATTGTTTTGCAGTTCCGGAAGTCACAATCACCTGTCCTTCTTGAGACGGCCACTCTTTGTGATGGGACCTTTGGGGGTTGTTACAGCAATGGAACTCAGTTTTGCGATTATGGGATTTGCACTTGTGTGTTGGCATTTTGGCAACTATTATTATGTCAGCGTTAAACATCCATACATGAGTCATATGGATGACAAATTGTGAGTATAAATTTTGGCCTTCACGATTCTGCTTGTATACCTGTCATGGCTACATGTGGTGTCATTACTTCCTAATAGCAGTATCAGTAGTATGATGATGAGGATATTAATCCTAAAGAAAAAAAAAAAGGGAAAGCACTAACACATTAAGCATGGCGATTCTCTGTTGATAGATGCACTCTCCAGCTCTCCCCTCCAACTTCCTTTGACTTCTTGCTTTTTGTTGTGGCGTGCTGAAATTGATTTTTCATTCATGTCACTTTGATAGATACACTCTTTCTTTTATTTTTGACGTAAATTATTGACCTTTGTGGGAATCATGGGTATATAAAGGATCGACTCAATCATAACTAAAAGTCTACACTTAACAGATATAAGCAATGATTTTATCCTTGATATGCCCCCTCATGTTGATGCCCAATATACTTGGAGTGTGCAAATGAAAATTTGTACACACTTCATAACAAACTATTGCAAAGACATCATACTCTGGTTTGGGAGATCAAAATTTGCTCACAGTTACATCGCTTTAATGAATTGTTGAACTTTGTAAGTGCCAATTTTGAGTATTTTTTAAAATAACTGTACCATGAAAACTTTGCAGATGATCGAATCTCAATCAATAAATTTATCGTTCAAAAAATAGTGAAATGCATTCCATGAATGGCTATGCAACCATTACAACCACTGATTGCTTATGAGCTATGGCATCTCCTTTTATTGAACGATAGCTTTTTATTATGGAGACATATTGCACTCTACTATTGTCTTTTTGCACTTATGTGTAATATTTGCATTGGAAATTTTACTCTTACAAAGAGGGGTACATGAGAGAATCTGAGTGTGTCAATATAAACTTTCTTGATTAATCAATTACTACATACTAATATTTATCTTCTGGGTGTATCTCACAGGTGGCAAGTTAGGTTCCGGGCTGTGGCACTACGATTGGGTTATGCAGGAAATATTGCTTGGGCCTTTCTCTTTTTTCCTGTGACTCGATTCTCTTCAATTCTGCCTCTTGTTGGGCTCACATATGAGTCCAGTATCAAGTATCATATATGGATCGGGCACGTAGTCATGGTAACTGCTGCATTACACAGCACTGGCTTTATCGTCTACTGGGCTTTCACAAACCAAATGGCCTTGGTAATTGCTTACACGCTGCATTGATAATTTTTCTGTTCGTTTTACTTTCTTCACCATTCAATATGTATTGTTTGATTCATGGTTCTTTCTTCAAAAATTCTATTTAACTAAAGTCTGTATATAACTTGTTAGATGTGGTACCAGCAGTCTCAATTTAAAAATTTTGCTAAATGGAACATCGTAAGCTGCAAAAAGAACTGAATAGATGATTGAGCTACTCATGACATATGACATTTTAGAAGGAAAAAGAAAAGGATACCTGAAGTACCCTATTCATTGGATCTTCAATCAAATTGGAACAGTTACATTCATGTATCCTTCGTTAATTTGTCATGCATGGCACTAATATTAATGGTGCTGTGTCCGGCTGTCCGCTGACTAAAATGTTTTCCTACCATGCAGACGCTACAATGGTCAAGAACTTATTTGTCAAATATCGCAGGAGAGATATCATGGGTTTTTATGATAGCAATGTGGGTAACAAGCTTTGCATACACCAGAAGGAGGACGTTCGAAGTCTTCTTTTATACACACCAACTTTACACTCTAGCAACCTTCTTTTATATTGTGCACTTAGGGGTTGCCTGGACATGTCAGATCCTTCCTGGGGTATTCCTCTTCACACTTGATCGATACCTGAGATTCTTACAATCACGCTCTCGCACTAGGCTAATTTCAGCTCGTCTCCTTCCTGGTGGGACTGTGGAGATGACTTTTTCCAAGAGTCCAGGTCCTTAGAATTTTTAAGATGTTTCCTATACTCTATAACCGACATGCTAGAACTTCATTGATTACTTATCTTTCCTTATTCTTTTGTTCTTCAGGTGTACATTATGATGTCACAAGTAACTTATTTGTGAATGTACCCAAAATTTCAAAGTTACAATGGCACCCTTTTACAGTGATTTCAAATGAGAACATGGAGCCTGATAGGCTGAGCATTGCCTTCAAAAGTGGAGGGAGTTGGACAACAAAGATTCACAAAGAACTTTCTTCTCTGGACAGACTTGAAGTATCTGTTGAAGGACCATATGGACCAGCTTCAACCAGCTTCCTGGAGTAAGTTCTAATAACAAAGCGTTGAATGCCTGATTGCTATTCTTTAACAAATCATTTTTTACCTTCTAACCAAAAGAAAGACATTAGCCATGAGCAAATGCACAAGTGGTTGCCTATATGGTGCATCTCTAGCCTCTAGATACAATTTATGCAGGCTCACTTTGGCAATTCGATGTGGTTCAGTTAATGATTTTTCAGAGAATCATGATGAGAACCTAATTGTTTTATCTCTTTTTATTTTGCTTCTCACCAGGCATGAATCTCTTGTGCTAATCAGCGGAGGCAGTGGGATAACCCCATTCATACCCATAATTCGGGAGATTATCTATCGGTCCAATATCCAGAAATGCCAAGTCCCTCGAGTTCAGCTTATATGTGCCTTCAAGCACGCAGCTGATCTTACTATGCTCGATCTCTTGCTTCCCGTTGGTGGCACCGTTGGAGACCTCTCACAAATCCAGCTAGAAATTCAGGCATATGTGACTAGAGAGACTCAGGCACCCTCAGCTGATAGCGAGAAGCTCGTTCAGACCAAATGGTTCAAGCCAAGCCCACTGGACTTACCCATCACCCCAGTCTTGGGTCCCAACAGCTGGCTGCACCTTTGTGTCATCATAGCATCCTCATTCATCCTGTTTTTCATCCTTCTTGCTTTGGTGACTCAGTACCATATCTATCCTGTGGATCACAACACAGGCGCAATATACAACTACACTGGTCGGGTTCTATGGAATATCTTTTTCATGTTTCTCAGCATTATATTAGTCAGCAGCTTTGCCTTCCTATGGCAAAAAAGAAAAATTGTAGCAGAAGTGAAACAAGTCAATAACGTGGAAGTGCCAATGCCAATGACCTCACCAGGTTCTTGGTTGTATGAGGGAGATAGGGAGCTCGAGAGTCTTCCTTATCAGTCTCTTGTCCAAGCTACCCAAGTGCATTATGGAGGAAGGCCTAATCTCCAAAGTAAGTAGCTACTCCAGTTACAATTATCTTGTCTTCTTTTTCACCTTAGGAAATATGGTGGTTTATCTTCTGTTTGCTATCTCATCATTTCTGACTGTTTGTAAAGAAGTTTAATGGTTCTATTTGCTTCGTATTTGCAGAAATATTGTCGGAATGCAAAGGACGAGATACAGGGGTTATGGCTTCAGGACCGAGAGGAATGAGACATGATGTTGCAAGAATTTGTTCATGTTGTGGTGCAAAGAACCTGCATTATGAATACCTTAGCTTTAACTGGTGATCTGATCCTATTGCATAGCTTGGATCATGTTTTGTTTGTTCTGTATTTAAGTACTTATATTTGTTGGATTTGTTCTTGCATGAACCAGCGTCACCGTAATCTACCCCTCAAACACGCCTCAAACAGGCGATTTGCAGATAGCCCCTTGTTTTCCCCATAAGCTAATTTTCTGTGATATGGACCTGTGGATTGATGGGTTTGCCTGGAAGATGGTTTCACAACTGTGTGAAGAATCATGATAAAGTTGGCATTTTTCCATGTTTATGCAAGGAACTAGTGCTTATATTCCACCATGTATTATCCCTGGTGAAGTGGTGCTTCAGCACAAACATTAATATAAAAGGAAGCCCTACTATTGAAATCCAAAACTATACTCTTACACACACAGATTGGGCAGGACATAAACGACTACTCGCTTCATGTTATAGTTCACTGTTCAAGTTAAGGTTACAGTCATAGAACGTCCACGTAGACGTGTATGGGACTCTATGACCACCATGAATCTTGCCTAATCACTGGAACGCATTGTATGATCTCTATGTGGGAAGCCTACAGCCACCATTTTCAGACCATCGTAGATCAGAAACATGGGACATCAATAAATAAAATAAGAAACTTTTTATTGCAAAATACTATAGGATCGAATACCGCAAGCCAAAACTCGGAGCCTTGTTCAGTTGAGTAAACACATCGCACTCGACGATTCTTCTGTAAATGGAGCTAGAGCTACAAGAGCACAATATATACTAGGTGACACAGAAATATTTGATTAATAGTACGAAATCAGATTGATACAACTGAGATGGGAGATAACACAAGCAAGTATTGATCTCCCTCTAATAACAAACATGTCTACTGTTCCTGCCAGCCAGCACCACAATGAACTACTCCGTATTACACATTAAAAAGATTTCCTAAGATGAAACTAGTATCTGACAGGTGAGTCCTTAAGCTTCAGAGGTGAAAACTCGAAACTGGTCCAATCGATATTACACCCAGGCGAGCCAGGAGCCTTTGGTGTTGGAGGACTTGGAGGGCAGCAAATATCTAACATATCAATCTCAAGCTCCGCAAGCTCCATAGGAGTCTCAAACTGAAACGGAAACATTACACGGTAAGAGAACGAGCAAAGTGCAGTGAGGAACTGAAGAAGAAGCTGTGAGATGTACGAGTTATGACATAAGTAAAACAAACCTCGCTCTCTTTGGGGATAGACAGTTGAAGAGTGGGCAGTTTTGCAGAAGAATCTGAAAGTGAACAACATGCTGTTAAGGATTAACTCCTTAAAATCACCAAGAACTATGAACAAGAAAGAGTTATGCATTTGCCATTACCTTTTTTGAGCCCAACAGTTTCAAGGAAATAATCCATACTCATAGTATCAGATTGCCTCTGCGCCTTCACACACTCATCATGGTTGTGCAAAAAACCTTCCTCCAAGACCCAACGGTGACCTTTCTCTTTGTTGACAGCAGAAACATTCCCAACGCAGCTCGTTTTGGACAACTTTTCTGTAGCGCGTGGCCTGTTTGAATTTGTAAGGTCACGAAGAGGTTTCCTGGCAGCCTTAGGTTGCACTTTCTCTGGAGCCTTGAACACATTAAAAGCTTTGGCAGATGACCTATCCTTTCCAACCGGCTTGCTGGAGTTAGTCACATCACCCAGCGGCTTCCTGCCCGCCTTAGACTGCATCTTTTCAGGAACTCTAAATGCGTTCTCATTCATCCGAATGATGGGATCATATGAAGCCATTGATGCTAGATTGTTGACAAATTCAATTTACTCTTCTTTCAGAACTGCTGCAGATATCAATTAGACTACTCAATTAAGATACATACATGAACTTAAACTCACATAGAATCATCTACTCAGGGAAACATGATGCGACCAGGGAAATCGACAAATGATTCACTCAGCCATGATCAGGAAACATAAATAACAAAGCAATTGACACTGAAGAAAAACTGATCTCACTTCATTGGTAGCCACCTATCAAGACCACAATACAATTCTCAGGAACTTTAGAAGTTTCCTGCCAATGCCATACACTCATACTTGCAGAGATCAAACATATCTAGTTTTATTTCAATGAAACAATTTATCCAAATTGAATACAATCTTATATTTTCTTCTTGTTAACCAAGATACATACATTCCAAGAAGACTATTATTCAGCAAGATGAAATGGATTGTTTTGGTAACAATGCAAAATCCAAACAAGGCAGAAGACACTCCCAAATCCCAATTAATTTTCAAGCAACCGAAAGCGAACTTCGTCTCAGAAACCTAAAACATGTCAATTACATAAAGAAAACCAATGTCAAGAACATCAACTATCACTTCCTAATAAACCCCATGACACTCTTCTTTTCTACACCTCCATGAGCACAAATCCCGCCGCCCAACCGACTGTACCCAACAGAGGGCGTCAAGATATACGCAACCTTACCCCTAACAATAACTAACAAGTCGAAATGACATACAAAAATCCCATATTCATGTCAAATCAACCACATCTAAAGAAGAAGTAAAACCCTAATAACCAACAATGTTTTGGCAATTTTAACGGGCAAAATGAAATAATCAATACAAATTAATTCACTTTTTCTTGGTTTATAACAAAATCATCACAAACCCACCTCGCAATCTTCCTCATAACTTCAGAAACTAAACCCAGAACCAAATTAATCTAAAAAATAATGCAGCAATTTCATTATAACAAAATAAGTAAAACATAATATGATTACTTACCTAAGTTAGGATAAATTGTTGTTATAACTGATGGGTAATTTTTGTCTAGTTGTTTTGTTTGGAATTTTGGTGTTGAATAAAATTGAGAGAATTGCAAATGTTGTTTAAGATTGTATAAAAAGGCGCTTCTTTGGTATAACGGTAACATTTAAAAGTTGTTTTACGGTAATACCCCTCTTGTTGTTTATCTAAAGCCAATTAACTGGGACATAACATACTGTACTCTTAGCCCAATCAGAAATGTCATAGCCGTTATTTGGCTTTTAGTATTGATTGGACCATAAAGTGCATAATCTGGTTAGTGTTTACAGTTGTTGATTGGATGGGCTGTCCTTGTTGTTCTTCCTAATATAGGCCCACTAAATTATGTTAGAATACTTTTGTTTTCCTACTTTTTTTTATCGATGAAGATGATATAGATCGAGCGGATGGTTATCAAATTGGTACTCATGTTTTTACATGAAGTTTTTTTTTTTTTTAACGTGATAATCCGTAGCCGCTACCTTTGGTGCGCACTTGGTAAACCCCCTAGTATACGTAATAGCCTGCAAACCACGCACACCAGTTATCCACACTATAACCAATCTGACAGGCCCTGACTCAGGTGGCATATGTCTCAAGCCCATAATACTTCCAAACCTGCCACAAGGAAGGTTTGAATCTGAGATCAAGAGGAATCTCACGGTCTCGCCTCCCATCTTAACCAGTTGAGCCAACCCATGTGGGTTGTTTTTACATGAATTTGGATCTCTAAGCATAAGGGGATTTTTGAAATTGATGTAAAAGGGTGGATATTAATTTGACAATCATCAGGTGATTACATTTGATTTTCCTTTGCTCAAATAATGGACATGTTCTCCTCGTCTTCTTTTTACTTATTTTCTCATAAAAATAAGAAAGAAGTACAAATAAGAAGAAGAAAAGGTGAAAAAAATGAAGTTGAGCAATCAAAACAACATGAATTGGGATAAATTAGTAAAGTTTAGGAAAAGTAAGTAAAGATAAGAAAAGTTCGGAAACATAAGTAAAAATAACAAAAGTTCGGATAAGATAAGATAAGCAAAAATAAAATGAAGAGAACATGAAATAAAAAAAGTTCAGATAAGATAAGATACAAGTTTCGATCTCAAGAGTATTGATTTTCATTATAGTCTGAGTTGATTATTATCTTATTTAGACAGGCACGATTTGATTTGTTATCTTATAAGAAAAAGTTAGACATATTAATATAACTAACTTTATGCCTTTTAAATATATTGAGGATAATTTCATTTTAAACTTACTGAAAAAAGATTACTCGGCTCGAATCCGGACTAAATCGGATGGATACAAAAAATTATTGAAAAGAGAATTGTACAAATAAGGTATAACGAGCGTCGTCTTGTCTTTGACATAGGCTAGCTTAGTAAAATTGAAATGTCCATGAAAATGCAGAGACATGCAGAGTTATAGAGAAAAGTCTCTCTATCAAACGAAGGGATCTAACCATTGTATCCATCCAATCTTTACTCCGTATTAGCTTAAATGCGGGAAGCGGGTTTTGACTGGGATAATGTGCATAAGTTATGTAAACATAGTATACGCTTGTTTATCTTTGGATTGAACAAAGACTTTTGTATTATTGTTTTTTTTAGTCTGGAATGAGCGCACAAAATCGCAGATAAGCATTTAACCTCCAACCTCATAATTGGGGTAAGATAAACTCCAACTACTTGAGCTAGTTCTTTTCCTACTGTTGTATAATTGTTGCTACATATGTCCTGAACTTACTAATTGATTGTAGTTTATTGTTATTTACTGATACGCTACATATGTCCTGAAGTTACTACAGTAATTGATTGTATTTTATTGTTTTACTTACTGATATGGTCACAGAATTTGCTGATACAAATATGATATGTAGGAACTAGGAAGTATAGAAGGATTAGCTGTTTATACATCTTTTGAAAGTCCTGCAGATGCAGTGACGTAGATAGATCATTTAAACCTTGAATTTCAACCTTTATCACTTTATGGTCTAAACTTTACATTTCTGAGCTTCCACCAATGCTACGTTACCACTTAACTTATCTTCTTCAGACAATGATAATCTGCACCTAATACAAGTATACAACATTTGGGGGGGAAAAGACGAATCAACCGCAACAAGATGTTCTGAAGAATACGGCTCAAACACATTGAAGTTTTAGGAGGAAAATTTAAGAATAAGCTTCCTTTCACTAAACAATAATATCTCAATGCCCTGTCAATGTTCTATACATAGTGGTACATGGAGCATATTGTTTTGACAGTTGTTGGTAAGCTCATATATGCTGTAAATAAATGATCTCCCTTGGTGTCAGTTGTAATAAACGTAAACAGCTCCAAAGTCCTAAAAAATAAATGAGAATGAAAGCAGCATTTATGTAACTTATGCGTCCTATTTGTACCCAAAAAAAAAAAATAAAAAAAAAACCTTATGCATCCTATTCGGGAAGTAGTGAAGGACGATAGAAAATCTGACATGTGTAGAATTTGAACGTCATGGGCTTAGCCAACCCTTAAAGCTCTTGCAATCTGTACACATTCACTTTCCTTTTGATACGTATGCGTATGTCTATCCATAAAATGTTTCAAATTGTACCACTCAAGTTATTCAGTCGCAACTAGCCTTTTTCGAAAATTAAAAATAGATACGATTAACTGATTAAGGATAGAATTCCGAAATAACAAGTAATTATTAGAACAAAGAGTCCCTATAAATAAAAATCAAAACCAAGAGATCGTTGTTATCAAGTTGGATATTAAAGGGGTAATGAATTCACGATTGTAGTTTGTCCTCTCAAGATATTACAAAGGAGATATTACTATACTTGGTAGATATTTGCTTCACTAAACTAATGACTAATGAGAACATATATGACAACAAAAATCACTCCTAATTTCATTCTCTTTTTGGGTCTGATTTCCAATTCTAAATCAATAATTTTATATCTTTATAATAAATATGAACCTTTATTAATTTAGTTGATAAAATGTCTAGTCTGCTACATAAAACTTGAATCCAAATCTTTTTCCATCTACTTTATATGTCTTTGGAAAAGTTGAGTATGTGCAACTTTTTATTAGGGATCATGATGTTTTTTTTAATTTGCATTGTTTTTTTTTTTTTTTGGTGCAATACATTGTTTACTTCAAATTACAATTAACATATGTTTATGAGAATCCTTATTGAATTTTCATATGAGAACATAATTGTTCTACCATTCTATATTATCATGATTTAGCAACAAGCCCAACACAACTACTTTTGTGGTAAATGTGGTGAAATTTTGAGAGCATCAAATGTTATTGGATAAAGGAGTATTTGCTCTCACATTAGCATAATCTTGACCACAAACATACCAAAAGAATTTTGATCTTCATTCTTTTCTATAAAAATGAATGGATAGTATATTGCTAAACAATAATCACATCAAACAATGGATAGTAATACTATCCAATCATTTGTATAGGAAAAGATTTTTAGTTAAAGCATAGCAATATTGGCTAAACGAGTTAGATTTCATGCAATATCTAATCACTAAAATCTATGTTATCATGCTTTAACTACAAATTAGATGACTAATATTTACGACTTTGCACCAATATCTAATTTTAACTAAAAAATAAAAGCAATCTATCGTACTTCTTTTCTTCTTTCCCCTCTCCCGGGAAGCAAGGGAACACACCTGAACTTTGATTTGGTTGTTTGCATAATTGCATTGACCATCAAGTACTCATTTGAAAGTTGGCGACTAGTAAGTTTTGACCTAACCTTTTAATCTCTCTTCGTGCTTAAAGTTAGCAATTTGATCATTGTTGCACTTACATCTTGGTAAAAAGAAAAAAATGTGTCTTAAAAAGTCAAAGCATGTATGTGTTGTATCTATAAACACACAACCCAAGCATAGCCCCACGCAATGGGAGGAAGGGGCCTAACCTATTTTGTTTGTACGCGTATCTTAAGAGGCATTTGGCGGAGATAAATACGATTGTTGCACCAAACAACCATTAGGATATTGACAAGTACATCTCCATACCAGCGCACAACCTTTCACTACTCTACCTGCTCGAAAAAAAGAACAAATTCAAGCAAATGATCCAAAAGTATCCCAAGAGAGATTGATCGATCAATTATAATACAACACTTCCAATGAAAATGTATATACTATTATATATACTAAGAAAATGGTGGACCACATCCATATTGTTTTGCCAATTAGGAGAAGAACCTATCCATACAATACAAGTCAGCCAATTCTTGCCAAACAACTTTCCAAGTTCACACACTCCCTTCAATCGCACCTCTCCCTTCAATAATCTACTAAAAATAAAAAATTGATCACAAGAGTTTTCTTTCTCATGCATCCAAACACCACCCCATACCCCCACCTTTTTATTACTTAGTTTGGTGGGGGTTTCCTTCCTTGCTACATTCCCTCTTCCTACAAACAAAGCAATCCAACATAAAAATGATTAAAAAAAAGATTAATTAACTACTTAAAATACTAATATTGTGAATTGTGGTTGTGGGTAAGGTAAGTAAACAATATTTTCCCTTTCAGGGAAAGGCTGTGTTTGGAGAGAAAAAGAGTGCACGCGCGTGTACTTAACGCCAAGCGGATGCGACGGTGAGAGACCGCCCCATCCACCCGAACCCGACCCCGCCACTCTCTTCCTTGACAGTGAAACCCGGGTTTCCGCCCCGGGCCGAATTCAGCTTTGCCCGCATCGACTCGGCCACGCTCTGACTCAACGGCTTAAGCTCGAACCCCGCCATAGACATCCTCGCCCGCCACTTCCCGAACACCTCGGCCCGCTCAACACGCTCCCGCCCCTCGAAAGCAACCAAATTGGCCATCTTCCGCCCCAGCCCCTCCTCGACCCGACACCGGTCCGAATTCTCCCTAGGAAGGGTCGCCTCGAGCGAGTCGAACAACGCGCCGTAATACCCACACGCCTCATTCACCCTAGTCATAAAGGGCGCAGTATTCCCATTCATATCCTGCTCCACCAACGTCACCGCGCGTGGGGAAAGCCCCTTCACGCGCCTAAGCAACTCATCACGTAGATTCTCCATGGAAACACTCTCATCCGGTACCCGGTAAAGCTTAAACGCGAAATTCACCACAACAGCCTCACCCTCCTCACAACTCAGTGACTCGCGGGTCAACTCGTGAATCGCCCGAGTCACAACATCAACTCTCAATTTTATCCCAACTTTCTCCGCCAGCTTCTCCAGCCCCTCTTTGACAGTCTCCAACCCGCTGCCGCCACCGGAACTACCCAACTCGGTCTCCACCACGGTCAGCCTCATTTCGCCGCTGTTCGGGAGCGGCGACCAACGCTCCGCAATGGCGCGGAGGAGGTTTATGTACTGCCCACCATGGCCTACATCAAAATCAATGACATGAATTCTAAACCCTTCTTGCATAGCAGTAGTGATCGCGTCCAGCATAACCAAATTCGCCGCCAACAGCCCGAATTTGAAGCATGGTGAGAGATCATATAGGCAATATATTGCCCCCATTTGATCCTTGCTGTATAGCTCCATCACCGGGGCCGGATTCTCCGTGGGAGACGCGCGGCAACGCAGCGCGTTTCCCATGTAATACGCCAGCCTCTGTTCCGAATTCCCCTTCATATTCGCAATTTGCGCCAGCCTCGCCAACACCTCCACCGTAACATCCACTCTCCCCTCCGATATCGCTGTTGCCGCCTCGGTGATCAGCTGTTTTGCCGGGACGGTAACGGTTGCCGTTGGAGGAGAAGCCGTAGCGGAAGCAGAGGTAGAACAGCATGATGATGTCGACGAAGTAGGCGAAGGCGAGATCATATTGCTATTGTTGCTGCCATTATTGATCGCAGTGCCGTTGGCGTTGCCGTTACCATTGCTATTGCTGCAGCTGGTGCTAGCCGAGCCTTGAACCGGGCTCGGGTTCGGGCTTGGGGTCGGGCCTGACCCAATGAGATTCTGATACGTCTCGGACCATTCGCTGTTGGTGATGACCGAAACAGCGTCCCCTTCCTGCTCATTGTCGTCGTCGTCGTCGTTCAACAGCTGTTTCTCAAGCGCCTGTAGAGTGCTCATGATCTTCCGGTCCTCCGCATCCGGAATTGAAAACCCGACATCAAACGGGTCGGGTCCATGCCCAAGCCCAGACCCAGACCCGGCCTGCTCCACCTTCGGCTGGACCAAACTCATACCACAATTCGAAAACCCGAAACCGCCGCTCTGAGCCGGGTTAAAGAGGCTGTTATTCATTGTATTGTTGTGGATGAAGGGATTATTATTTGTGGGGTTGGTGTTAACGATACGAGGTTGTTGGTAAACCGGAACACCAAACCGGGTCGAGGAATTATTAATGATATTATTGTTAGTATTGTTGGGTGAAGAAAGATCAATTGTTGAAGACAAGGGAGATATTGGGGAACAAGACAACGCACTTGTTCGTTGCTTTACCGATCTCAAGTACTGTTGCTGTTGCAACAGAACAGACAACGGCTGTTGTTGTTGTTGTTGTTGTTGCTGCTGTTGTTGCAACAATTGTCTCTGCAGATACGACAACGGCTGTTGCTGTTGTTGTTGTTGTTGCAATTGTTGTTGTTGAAGGAGAACCTGTTGTTGGTAAGATTGGTAATCGCCAAAGGAGCGTTTACCCATCAACAAATCCGCCCTCCTGTGAGGGATCTGCAACCCATGTTGTTGTTGAAGTTGTTGTATCTGTTGTTGCTGCAACAATTGTTGCTGCTGTTGTTGGGCACCATAGCCGTTGTTTCCGCCGATATACGCCGCCATGGCCTGCCTCCCGGCCCCACTACCGCCGCCGTAGAACAAGTCTCCCCCGGAGAAACCAGATGCCATGTTGATGAATGATGATGATCTCTTTTGGTTGGTTGGTTGGTTTGTTGGTTGGGTTTGTTTTTGTGCACTAACGCATTAGAAAGAGACAAAGGGGTGAGAAACAGAAACAAAGAGGAGAAAATTCATTATTATTCATTCATATGGTGTGATGTGAGGTGAGAGAGATATAGAAAGAGAGAGTTTCTTGTGCAATTGAATTGATTTCTCATAATTATAACCCGAGAGAACAGAATATGGAAGTATCGGTTTCAAACAAGTAGCCTATGTGGTTTTCCCTTTTATATTTTTGGATGTTTTTGGTGTGATTGCGTATTGTACGCGTGTGCCTATCTGATAGTGTAATCTCGGCCGTCGGATTGAGTATCCCAAGTGTTAGCGTCGATCAAAAGTTAGTTAATCCGACGGTGCTGACTCATCCATACATGTCGTCCCTTCCCTAATCTTAAGGTTAGTTTCTTTCTTACATTGTACATGCATACAGCTAGCTCTTTCACACTACTACACCGGCCTCAATTTTTAACACACTTGCAATGTTGTGCGCGTGTTTTTCTCTTTTGGGTCAACTCGTACAGATTTCATAGATACATGAATCTTTCATACTGTTGTATCGTACTTTATACTGTAGTATCGTAGTTTTTAAGGTGGGAAAATTATGTTATGTCCGGGTATCAGGTATGGCATCATAGGAGTATACATTAGTATTGTTTGTGATTTGTGATATCTCATTCACTCGGAAAAATAAATTGTGTACAATATCATATTGACGATAATATATATATATATATGGTGCTATTGAGATCTTCTGACATAAAATCAAAGATTTTTTGAATGTTTAATGGAATCATGGCTTTTATGTTTCTTAGATATTGACATTTAAAACAAAGTGGTTCTCTTATTAAATAAGCACAAATTATTAGAGAAGACCGTTTACATGAAAGTATATCAACTCTTTATTAGGTAAATTTTCTTAAACTCCCTACAAGCCCAAATTAGTTGTAGATATATATGTCTTTATTGAGCCAGCATGGCTTGGGCTACTTTTATAAATAAAAGAAGACGGTCTTTTCCAATACTACCAGCTAAATAAGTACTAGCTAAATAAGTAAGCAAAGGCCTACCAGTTGTAGATATACATATTTGCATTTTTTTTTTATACATGAGGTTGTTCAATTCACAAATTAAGTTTTCGAATCAATTGTATTTTGTTAAGGAATTTGTAGAAACTTTGGAAATATTATTGGATTATTGAAAACTTTTGACAAATTCATAGACTCGTACTAAACTCTTTTTAGCTTTAGGGATTTTATTCAATTTTCAAATTTTTTGGAAAGTTATGGATTTTATGACTTGTTTGGTTTGAAAAGGGCAATTACTAGGCTGATTTTGTATTTTTTTTTTTTTTTTTTTTACTTTAGCACACACTTCTGATAATTAGCATATGATCACGTAAGTTAAGATCAAAATTTGATCTAGCAATGGTCCGAAATCTGACGTGCATTTAAAACCTCTATCTATTACACATAAACAATTGATTAATTTACCAATTTTTAACACATGTTTATGTACAAATTTAGTAGTCGATAACATGTTAGTTATTATTTAGTCCAAATTAAGGATCAAAAACTTAATCCAGATAATTAATAAGCAAAGTGCTGCATAACGGTTTTGTTTGATAAACTTCCTTATGCAAGCAATCTTGTTAAGGTAACTGGAAAATTAGAAAGGGTATAATTTTTTTGTTAGGCTAGTTTGTGGATGTGTTTTTAATTGTGGATATTGATCACATTTAGAGACATTGACCACATTTAGGATCTTAACTTTGCAATCAACTCTCCTGCCGGGGTGTCTCCATTCTCCACCTACGTATATGAGACTACTAGTGTGGGTGCCCGGCGTTGCTCGGGTTGTGAAGTTTTAATTTTTTTTTATTAAATATGAGATTAACTAACAAATTATGAAAATTTTTGGAAAAGGTGAAAACCCGATACGAATGACCCTAAT
>CAAKMY010088025.1:0-23414 GCA_901111285.1 Corrigiola litoralis | reverse complement strand
ACCAAACATGGATTATATAGTGACCTCAGGGCACCAAAAAGGTAATACAAAAATATGAGGACACCAATTATGAATTACGCCTAACCTCGGGGCACCATTTATAAAAAATTTCTAAAATATATGTTCAACTACATCATGCAATATGAAGTTTTTCTCTAATCTCTTTCTCAAGTAGCCACTAATCCAAAAAAAATGCCAAAATCTACTCACCATATAACATAAGAGTCATAGTTGGTTCATAAAAGGTGCCACGGAGAGAATGCAATACACAAAAGAACACAAAAGCACCTCAATCAGCTAAGTAACATAAAGTATCATTCATTCACAATAGTATTATGAATAAGCTATGAAAATAGTATGTAAGCTCACATAAATTTCATATATAATAAGAGAAATTCACTATAAACCTGCAACATACTTTTTCTTCTATAGTTACGAAAACATGAGTCACCATTTTGTGACTACTACAAGCAACCTTTCGTAGATAATGTAATCCATCGTGGTCGATTAACCATACCCTGTGATGAGCCAACTCAGCGTTTGTGATAATTTTGTAGATAATGTCGTAGGTATTATATTAGTGATCTCGGGTGTTTGTGATAATTTTCTAGGGTCGTACATCGATGTTTTAAGTGTTATATGCAAAAAACTACTTTTGTGGTACGAGGTTTGTACCGGTAGTACAAGTTTTAGGTCTTGTGATACGAATTTAAGGCTTGGTGTAACTGAAAATAGGAAATTTGCGGCACTAAGAAACTCAGCGGTACAAATCATATATTGGCGGTGTATTTCTAGACCGTAAAGATATGAAAAAGTTTCCTTATTTTGCTCCGCGTGTTTATGTCACGATGGCCATATAAGGGGACCATTATTCACTTCGAAAATAATTTCTTTACATGTCTTTGAAGACTTCCTTATCTAAACTTTCTCTCTCTAAATTATTTTTAAAAGTTTTGCAAGTTTGTGTATAACTAGAAGGGGAGCAAGTTCGGTCCGTGTTTTGTTCGTCGACGTGTTTGTGCAAAGGCAAAAGGTTGCATGTTTTTATGTTATTGTTATAATGTTTCCATTTTTGCATGTATTTGAAATAATTATTATTAATGTTGTTAGTGTTCATGCTAGATTTATTTTATTCCTACGATTCATGTAAAACGTTGCTATGCTAAACAAGTTGTCACTAGATTTAGTTTGATTATGTGAATTGGTTGCCTAAATCAAAATCATGTAAATAATACAGAATTATAGTTATTTATTGTGTTTTATACATGCTTGTTTGATATCATACATATAAAGACTAAATTTAATTTAACTCAATAGCTATTAGTAAGGTGATTACTCCCAAATGCTTTATGTGGATTGGTGCCTAGATAAATGGAGTCATTATTGTAACATCTTAACTCGTTTATAGTTCTGGTGTTAAATAAGTTATGTTAAGCAAAACGAATTTATGAAAAATAAATCAACAGACATTCCATTCAATTTCCCTTGTGACCAGATTCTTAATCAAAAAACCTTTGGAAATTCACCTTATGGCCTCGTCCCATAGTTTTATTCATGATTCATGTGAAGGTCATAAGTTGTTTGTTAGATTGAATTTTCCTTTTCTTTATAAAATAAGGTGGCGACTCAGATATTCCGAAGTAACTTATCATTGTCTTAAGGATCTAAAATATCCAAAATTTGGGGTCCTTACACCTTTAGGTAAGGATTACTTCTTAGAAATCTCCAAGGAAACGTGGGTTACACCATGAGAACTCCATTAACGGTGCTTTAGGACTACTAGTACGAATAGTTCTTTGGCTATTATTGGCCAAAGACTTAATGTGCACATCTCTAGTAGAGGTCAACACCTCTCAAAGGCACCTAAGATGGAGGTGGCAATCAAACCAATTCTATCAATGTCTATAGGTGGGCGGCCACTGCGGGCAAGCGCAAAAGGATGACCTTCTATGTCTCATTCCTAAGTTCTCAATAGTACATGTAAGCAAACGTCCTCCTTATAGTGTTGTAGACTCATAAAATATAAATACTTATCTTTATTTAAACGAACATAGAGCTTGAAAATCACTCTCCTAATAAATAATATTTCATTGAGACCTCTATAACAAAATCATACGAAACTCCTCATATGACAAGAGAATGATAAATGAATCAATCATATTGTATAATTTAATTCCTCTAGCCACGAAATAATATACCATACCAAAGTTGGTTAGTGTGAGTGGTAAGGACTCTGAACCCTTGAGCAAGTGGTCAGGGGTTCGAATCCTGACTCTTGTGAATTGAGCAATGAAACTTAAAAGTGGCTATCCAGTGTCTTAACAACTCGTTTGGTATGCAATTGGGATTGGAATTGGGAATTTGGGTGGGAATTTAATTGGGAGTAGATTGTTGGGAATTCATCTTTTAAATCCCATGACCTTGTTTGGTATGACTTAGGAATTGATTAAGAAGTAATTGGTAATAAAAGGGCAAATTACTTATATACCCTATTTAAATGAAAAGTGAGTGTGTGAGATTTGTAGATGAGTTTTTAATGAAGGGTACTTTAGTAAATTTAATGAGAGGTTGAATTCCCAACACCAAATACCTGGTAATAGATCATTGGGAGTTGGGGCTCTCAACTCTCATTCCCAATCCCTTCTCAACTCCCACTCCCAACAAAACAAACAAGGAAATTTGTATAATTGGGAGTTCAACTCCAAATCCCAACCCCAACTCCCTCTAAACAAACAAGCCGTAAGTGTCCCAAAGAATACTCCCCTAACTTCAACTAAAGAGAAGATTCTCAAAAACATGCTAAAACGGCTCAAAGGAAAAAAAAAAATCTTTTTTTTTTTGAAACATGGGAACCTGTTGTCGGTATCTTTGGTGTGCTTTGGGGAAACGCACGGAGTATGTGAAATAGCTTGTAAACCATACACACCGGGTAAGCCTGACAGACTCTCAAGTGGCATATGTACTAAGCAAATATTTCTCCCTTAGTTATCACTAGGAGAGTTTGAACCTGTAACCAAGAAAAATCTCACCTCTCACATTAATCACTCGAGCGAATCCAATTAGGTGTGTGGCGGATTCCTCATTTGACTCCATCTGTTACTCGCAAATTTTTTGAATAACAACAGCGAAAGCTATTGACCTCCCTACCAATCGTGGCTCCATGGGCAAACCTTCCCCCACGCTTAGGACTTGAGGCTCGAAGTTCTTCTTCCTTTTAAGCCTTGCACCAACACCTACTCATCGTATCAATCTCGTGACTTCGAAGCGACTTTCTAAATCACACAAGTAGTTTGACCCAACAAGTTGACGATAACGGCATAACGCCCGCTTTTATGATGATTGTTTAGTTAATTTTGGGTAAAATCATAAATTTTCTACCCAATTATTTGGGTCAGCTTTGCTGACTAACCGGTTCGGTCATGCTGCAACAATCAAGTAGTGGCTACTTGCCGTCAGCTAGCTAAAAGAAGAGAGCAGGACACTAAGGATTCCCCTCAAACAGAGTACACAGACACAAATACTACGTAGTACGAAGTACACTGGTAAACAATGTATGTCAAGCAACATTCACCTGATACGCTGAAGCATCTATTACAAAACAGTAGAGAGAACTATTTTGAAGATAAAACAGATGAACTCAAAATGAAAATAACAAGGTATAAGCTACCATTATATCTTCTGAACATGCCTATGAACTGGAACTACATAGTAATCAACCAAATTATCAATTAAATTTTACAGATACCACCAAATCGTCAAAGTTCAAAGGTTAACAATTCGGAATAAGATGCCACACAATTAGAGACAGGGGACAAGTAAACGAGATCATTTTCATGAGACAATTTCTTTCTCACAGCAAAACAACTTCATTTTCTTTCTCTTCCAAGGAGTGCAGTGACATAAGTAACTCCTACACAAGATTACAGAAAATTACTGCAGTATGAAGTTCAGTAGAGAGTAGCTAATGAAGAAATGTCGTGGATGCCAACCACAAAGAAAATTGCTGCAGCCACTTGAAATCACAGCCACACTTGTCTAAATACTAGAAGCAGTTACGTATTAGAAGAAAATGCTACACTGCGAAACACACTAATAAATCAACTAGCTAATACTTCACCAATCTCAAGAACATTCTTCTTCATCCTTCAGACCTTCACATCTGCTGATATCTTACGCTTTAAGAGATCATTTTTTAGCAGATTTACTTCTTTAGCAGCATCCATGAGCCTGGTCTCCAGAGATAGAACCTTAACATGAAGCTCTTCCCATTTCAAGTCATATGCATTTAGATGTTTATGAAATGTCTTCTTGATCATACAGCGGATCATCTTCTGATATTCTTCTTGCATAATACGTTCTCGCTCCAAACACATTATGCTCTTCATAACACCACCACTACCTGTATCTCTATATATTGGCTCATCAGGCACTTGACAAAGTTTTCGATATTCAGCGAACACCCTCTGGGTGTGTTTTAAAGCCTTTTTGTAGCCATCTATTACACTGCTCATCAAGTAGAGCTCCTTGTCACGACAGTTTATATCTGCTACTCTTCTTCTCTGTAGTTCCTTAAGCTTATACCTTAACTGCACGATCTCACGGTCCTTTTCTGCCACTTGTAGAGGATGTAACTGTGTTCTACTAGTTACTTGCTGGTAAGCTTCTTGTTTAGCAGCATCATGGCTTATCTTAGCTTTCCCTGCCCAGTGCATCATTTGCTCTATGCACATATCGATGTCAGGTGTTTTATGATCCCAGGGTCCATCCAATCTCATTCGCTTGTGATTCACATCATCATGTTCATAGTCAGTTTCTCTCTTGCAAACATAATTAGACATGGAGGGGCCACCCAGGTTTATATTAGTTTCTGGTCTGGATGACATGAGCTCCAAAGATGACTGACCACCAAATTCTGCAGAAGTACATTTCCAGTACCCAGTTTCAAATGCCTGCATGTGATTTGCAGAACTCATTCCTTCCGAGGGGGCCTTTTGCATTATATTAAACCCATGCACATGTCCGCCTTCTTCAACTTCCTCATCCTCAACATCTTCACAAACACCATCAGCTGTTCTATTCTCATCGGAGACCTTTGCATCAGCCATACTACAGCCCTGCAGAATTAGCAGACCTCCATCATCTCTACCATTTAGGGGCCAATGCCTCTGTTCCTCTCCCCTGCAATCCCCAAAGTCCATCATATCAGCATCCCCATTCCCCTCCTCTCCCTCAGAGTTCTCAACAACAGCAGCATTGTCACCACTCTCAATATTCTCCACGTTGTGTGTCTCATCACCACTCCAAGTATTGCCAACACTGTTTTCATGCCCTCCCTGATCTACATCCTCAACCTTCTCCGCATCCGTATCCTTCTTCGCAAACTCGACCATATTAGCATCACCACCATTTTCCACCTCAGTGACAGAATCTTGGCCAAGCTCAAATTCACCAGCTTCTTCCTCAAACTTATGTCCCTCCAAAGAACACTGCTCAAAGTTCAACATCTGCACACAACCAATATCTCCATCACCTTCAACCGCCATATCCACCACCTTCTCATTCTCCACCTTCGAGCTCTCCTCCAACAATGCCCCCTTTTGGTCCTTGATCAACAGCTGCAGATGCGAAGCATAATAGCACCAACTCAAAGCCGACCTCTGCGCCAACTCCGCCTCCATCATATACCAAATCCACCCAGCCCAATCAACCTTATGGGGCTCCCCTTCCATAATCAAGATCATCCATTTCGCCACCTCACACGGCATACACTCGAAATCCTCATACAAGACCACCCATTTTGGCACAAATTCCTCCTGCATAAACCTCACAAACTCTTCAGAAAAACTCCCCACCTCACAATCCTCTACTGGCTTCTTCACAGGCAATTTCAAGGCTCTCGCAATATCACTTCTACTAACCCCAATCTTCCAACCATCAACATAACTACCTCTAACATTAACATCATAATTCACAACCATTTCCATAACAAAATCAACCCTTAAATCCTTATCAAACTCAACATGAACAAAATCCCACAAACCCAACATTCTTAAACCCTCCTCATACTTTAACAAGTCAGCCACTTGAGGCACAAAAGCTACAGGACTGAAAATAAGTGACAAAGCATGCATTTTCTGACCAGTCTTCTTACATTTTTTCTTACTCTTTACTAAATGCTGAGCTACAGGTGTCAGTTCTGTGTCCATACCTTGTATTTCCTGTTCTAGTTGCTTATTTGATGAAATTTCTGGCACTGGGTTTTCATTAGACAATTCAACAAGGTTAGTCAAGTGCAAGTTTTCATCTTTTTGTTGGAATCTCATCTTGGTCTTACTCCTTTTCCTTTGATAAACTTTTGGAAAGTGGAACTTCATTTTGATGTTCTTGTGCTAATCTTTGATGTTCGTTTGTGGGAGTTCATAAGCAGGGGTTTCTGCAAGTAGCTTTTAATGAGTTTATGGGGTTAAAGCTCAGGAGGGTGAGATTTCTGACATGGTTACTTTTTGCAAAAAAAAAGCAGATTACTGAGGTACTACAAGGGTGTAAATATTGTGAACCTTTTTGGTGTATATTTTGGTGTCATTTTGGCAGTGTGCTTTATGATCAAAGTAGGGGGTTTTGAACGAGAAAGGAAGGGGTTGCGTGAACTCCTGCTAGTGTTACTTTACTGTGCTGCTGCCTGCTGTGCAACATTGCGCAGAGTAATGGTTTGTCTTTTGTTAGTACGAAGAAAGAGCGCCAATGCAAAGGAAACGTTGGGAATAAATGAGTTACTATGTGGATCTTCGTATGTTTTGGTTTGTAAGCACTTACAGATAATTTGGTAGTAACCAATCCAAAATGATTACCCTTACATTACCATTACAGCGGAATTAAGGGAATGAGAAAATGTCATGGAAAGCGCAATGATTGTCATTACATAGTGATAGACTGATAGCTCCCATTACATTAACATGTATAACGGTCATTGTTCAAGTTCATTTTAATCACCATTAGATGGGTAGAATTTACCAAACAATCTCTTTTCAGTTTTCATGGTACTATGCTCCCTCTTACCCTCCATTCCAATTATATTTGAACTAAAGAAACTACATTACATTACAAATTTGATTGAATGCTATCAAATATAACCTTAGGTGAAGAACGATAACCAACAATTTATCAAAAAGGATGAGCAAATCAAAATATCTTAATTTCAAGTAAAAAACACATATGAGAAATGATAGGCCGCTCGCTGCTCTAGATGAATTCTTCTTAGAGCGGCACTTCAGTCCAAAAAGATGGGATACAAACTTGTATATGTACGGTATATTTGATTAACTACTAGTACAATATACTGACTAACTAATACGTAGTACAACATATCCTTGAATATCAACCTCATCCTCCCTGACAACCAACCCCCTTCCCACCACCACCATTACACCCGCTCACCCACCCCCTTCAACGCACCTTTCCGATCACCACTCATTCCCGACGGGGGCTTAAGGTTGATCAATACCCAAATGGGTTGAGTCATCCCCACTTTACACTCATAGGTGTTAGGGATTTAATTTGTTTGGGATCGGCGGCGAAGCCGACGGAGTGAGGCTGGATTTAGGGCTAACGCGGCACCGGGATTCAAACCCTAAACCCTAACTCTGGCCACAACAACTCGTCAGGGGTTATGGGGTTGTTGGGGCTGGAAAGGTGGTTGGATATGGAGGTTGTGGTGAGGGAGGGTGGTTGGTTGGTTGGTTATGGAGGTTGTGGTGAGGAAGAAGAAGATTAGAGGATGTATACAAATAGTATTCAAATATACTGACATAATGTATTATACCTGATTTTTTGGACTTTAGTGTCGCTTGAGGCACAATTTTCCTAGAGCAGCGAGCGCCGAGCGGAGAATCGCGTCTCATACCTAGATCATATTGACACCAAATCAAAAGTCAAGTATAAAAATTAGGGATATTTCCTTTTATCACCCTGAGTTTTTAGGTTTTTGTTATATTGCCCCTATGTTTTTTCGACATTTTTTTATCACCCCGAGGTTTGTGTTTTTGATGGGGATTTATTGGATGAAAAACTAACACCATTAGGATCACCTTTTATATGACATGATTAGTGATTAGAAATGGAAGTTAGTTAATAAAATATTAACCCCAAAACATCATAATATTGAATAATTAACCCAAAACCCCACCCTTACCCCTACCCCCATCCCCAATCCCCTCCACCAAACCCCAACACCCCAACCCCCCACCCATGTCCCGAGAACCCCACTCCCACCATCAGCCCTATCAGTACCCTGATTCCCCACCCCAATCCATGGCCGACGCCCTCCTCTCTCCCTCTGCGACCCGCGAACCACAACCCACAACTCACCCCCTTGCGAGCCTGGTCCCGACCTTGCCATGACCCCACAACTTGCTAGTCCCACTATTGTGATAGTCATTTACTCTGTCCTTTTCTAAGCTGAACATCTCATTTTTAAATCTCACTGCTGCTATTTGTAACCTTTATAAGCATTTATGCATGTAGAATGTCAAATCATTTGCCTTCGAACAATCCTTTTTTACACCTTCCCCCCCCCCCCCCACGTAAATCGCTTGCTCGAAAACTCCTTGAAAGCACTTGCATTATGCATGTTGTAGTTTTCGTTGACATGGAAACTGGAGCATTACTTGCTTATTGGTCCCATATTCATCTAAATGTTTGAGAAGGTCGATTTGGATGGGAATTCGATTGAGTTAATGTCATTGGTGCTGGATTTGTGGTGGAGTTTGTAGATTTTGTGGAGGAGGAGAAGGCTCGAGGGTTAGGGTTTCGTGATGGGTTGGAGAAGGTGGGCGGGGACGAGGAGGGTGGTTGGTGGTCGGAGGAATTGGGGGCGGGGGGGATGTTGATGGGAAATGATGGGGAAGGGGAGGGGGTCTTGAAAAGGGTAAGAGGGGGGGTGAGGAGAGAGACATTAAGTGGTTTTTTGAGTTTAATTAAATACTAATTATCTCACTCTAACAGAAAACTTAACAGCGTTTGGGTTTGGGAGTGTTTTGCCTCATAAAGACCAAAAACACAAACATCAGGGTGACATAAAAAAAAGTCGAAAAAACACAAGGACAATATAAAAAAAAAAAAGCCAAAAGCTTAGGGTGACAAAAGGAAATATCCCTAAAAATTACTCTAGTTGGAAAGAGGTCGAAAATTAGCCAAGCTAAAATGAATAGTTCCTATATATATACTGTAATTTAAAACCATGAACTAGAAACTAAAGAGCCCACATGGGTCATATAATTGAAAGTTTTTTTCTTTCTTCTTTTTGAAAATATATTTACTAGAAAGATAAGAAGCTAATATAAATAATGCATGCATTCCATCAGGACCCGGGGCTTTACTTGGGTGTATTTTGGAAAGCGCCTCCCAAACCTCCTCTCTCGTAGGTAGTACATCAAGCCCCCTGTTCTATTCCTCATCAACTTTGGGAGCAATCCCACTCAACGCTTCCTCAAAATCAGCAGGTCCCTCTGTTGCATACAAACTAGAGAAGTAACTTGTGACCTCAAGCTCAATATCATCTTGCTCTGTCACTGTATGGCCATCACTAGTCTCCAGTGACCTAATTTTATTGCGCAACTTTCTCTGATTGGCTTTATGATGAAAGTAAGACGTATTCTTGTCCCAATCTTTCAGCTCATTTGCCCTTGCCCTCGCAAACCAGTGAGTCTCATTTTGTTGGAATAATTCATCTAGGGTAGCACATAAAGTTTTACACTCCTCAATCATAGAGTCACTAAATGGTCGTTGTTGGCCTGTCTTTAGTTGTTGTTGCACCTTCTTAATTTTGCCTTGTATATCACCAAAAGTTCGCTTTGCCCAACACTTCAATCTAGCAGCACACCTATCCAATCGAACATGAGGATCTAACCCATTTGCTGCCTCCCAGGCCTTCACAATGTTACCACACTCTCGGGGTTGGAGAACCACAAAGCTTCAAATCTAAACGCCTTTGGCCCACCCATGTCCTGTCGCCTATCATCTAAAATGCCTGAATTACTTTCGGGCAATTTTAGAAAAGTTTGCGTACTTTTTTTACCCGAAAATCCTTAAACAATTGGGAAATCTTCAATAGACTCCCTTGACTCAAAACAAACGAAAATTAGAAAACCTTAAACATTTGAAGCTCTGAATTAGATTTAATCAGCCCAACTAGACATATCCTTAATTCTACGCATAGTTCATGTCTTGTGCAGCACTCGATACTAGAACTAGAACTAAGGGCATGTAGAAGGGCATGTTCCTCAAATTGTAAAGTAATCTCCTTTTCACTACTTGTTAAAATCAACTTGACCCAATGCTTAACCAAAACTAAACCCAGGGAGTTCAAGATCCAAAACTGAGAAAATCAGAGTAAAGCTTGAACATTTGCAAGCATTTCATTTATCTCATGACCTGTCTGAACTGTTACATATGGTGATCTATTTATACAGCAATTGTGCGTTAGCTCCAAGCTACTACTACTTAACGTGGCATATCCACTGTACATAAGTCAGCTGAATTATAGGAAGGAATCTTAGTACAATCATTAGCTGGCTAGCACATGATCCTAGAATAGTACTCTGAAATCTAGCCGTTATTCCTCTGAAATCGTCACCAATCATTATCTACTAGAATCTTCTTGCTCGATCATTATCCATCCACATCATCGGTTGAGTCATGACTCCAGCTCAGCATCATCACATGTAATTTCACATCCCCCTCTCAAGTTGGAATTTGGTTGATTTATCAACCCCAACTTGGTAGAAAGAAAATGATGCTGGTGTGAACCTAATGGCTTGGTTAAAATATCAGCCAATTGCAAACTTGACCTAATGTGCTCTGTCCTGATGAAGCCTGCTTGTACATTATCCCTTACATAATGACATTCTATCTTTAAATGCTTGGTCTTGTCATGGAAGACTGGATTCTGAGCTAAATATTGTGCTGCCCTGTTGTCACAGAACAAATTAATTGGCAATGCTGTTTGAACTTGGATATCCCTTAGCAGTACATCTAGCCACACTAACTCTCCAGTAGTATATGACATGGCCCTATATTCAGCTTCTGCTGTAGACTTAGATACAGTGTTTTGTTTCTTGGTTTTCCAGGATATTAAGGAATCACCAAGAAATACACAATATCCAGTCAATGATCTAGCTGAAAAAGTGCATGTTCCCCAATCTGCATCACAATACCCTTGCAAGCTTTGATCTGGATTAATTGAATAAAACAGGCCAAAATCTATTATTCCTCTCAGATATCTTATCACATGTTGTGCAGCTTCCATGTGTGGCTGTCTTGGTTGAGTCATAAACTGACTCAATTGCTGCACAGAGTATGTGATATCAGGTCTAGCGAGATTCAAATACAGGAGCTTCCCAATCAATCTTCTGTAGGATTCTGCATCTGCAAGTAGTTCTCCTTCTTCTAGGGTTAATTTTAAACCCCTTGGCATTGGGCATAAAGCAACCTTGCAATTCATCATTACAGTGTCATGAAGCAAATCAATGACATACTTTCTCTGAATGAGAATAGTACCTTTTTCTGTTCTGTTAACTTCCAGTCCAATAAAGTATTTCATTTGCCCCATGTCTTTGATGGTAAAAGCCTTATCCAGGACTTGCTTTATTCTCTTGATCATTGCTGAATCACTCCCAATGATGATCAGATCATCTACATACACTAATACTGCTGTAAAACCAGCCTCACCAGTGTGTGTAAACAGAGAATAGTCTTGATAGGACTGTTTCAATCCTTGCTGCAGCAGAGTTTGGGTTAATTGCACATTCCACTGTCTGGAAGCTTGCTTTAACCCATAAATTGCCTTTTCCAATTTGCATACTAGACCAGGCTGAGTGTTATATCCATCTGGTGGACTCATGTACACCTCTTCCTCCAAAACTCCATGCAAAAAGGCATTGTTTATGTCTAATTGCCACAGTGGCCAATCAAACTTTGTAGCAACTACAATCAATGTCCTTACAGTTGTGAACTTAGCTACAGGTGAAAAGGTGTGCTTGTAGTCCTTCCCTTTCACCTGATTATAGCCTTTTGCCACAAGTTTGGCTTTGAACCTGGAAATACTGCCATCTGTGTTGAACTTAAGCTTATAAACCCATTTGGATCCTATAGCTTTCTTCCCTGCTGGAAGTTCAACCATTTTCCAGGTCTCATTGCTTTCTAATGCATTCACCTCTTCTTGCATTGCTTTTATCCAATTCTGATCATGAATAGCCTGTTGGTAAGTCCCTGGCTCATGTATGGTCAGAACTGCATTGAGAGATGCTGAATAATCCTCTCTATACATGTAATGTGTTCTGATGTGTGCTGCATCATTGTCTTCTGGTGCTGTGGCTTGTTCCTTGTTATGGCTGGGAAGTGTGTAAACAAAGTCTTTGAGTTTCTCAGGTGTTTTGGTCTGCCTGGTTGATCTCCGGAGTGTCTCCTCTGGAAAATCTTGAGTTTCTCTGTGAGTTGTGTTTTGTTGTTCAGGTAATATAGTGGGGTGAGCAGGGATGTTTTGAGGTGAAGTGGTATGTTGAGTGATGTTTTGTGGTGATGAGGGGTAGGATAAGGGTTGCTCTGTAGTTTGAAATGGGTGTGGTGTGTCTTGTGCTGGGCTTACAATAGGCATTGCAGTTGTAGGCACAATTGTTGCTGGTGGTTGTTTAAAAGGGTAAATGTGTTCATGGAACACCACATCCCTGCTGAAAAACAACCTTTTGTTTTCCAGATCATACACCTTATACCCTTTCTGATTGTAAGGGTAACCCACCAACACACATCTCCATGCCCTGTTTTCCATCTTGTCTCTCTTTACTGTTGCCTCATATGCAAAACACAAGCAGCCAATAACTTTCAGATGCTCATAGTCTGGCTTCTTGCCAGTAAGTTTCTCAATGGGAGTTTTCCATTTCAGCAACTTAACTGGAAGTAAATTGATGATGTGAGTGGCTGCTAAAATGCATTCCCCCCAGAAATTCTTGGGAAGGTTAGCTTGAGTCTTTATAGCCCTTGCTGTGTCCAACAAGTGTCTATGTTTTCTTTCCACCCTAGCATTTTGTTGAGGTGTACTAGGCATGGACCTTTGATGGACAATACCCCTGTCTGAAAACATCTGCAAACAGTCATGTTGCACAATCTCTGTACCTTTATCAGACCTTATAGTCTATACTTTGGTGTCAAACTGGGTCTCAACATAATTCAGGAAGTTTTGAATAGTTTGCCTGACTTGTTGTTTGTTGTTTAACAAGGTAGTCCATGTGAGTCTAGTATTATCATCCAATATGGTGAGAAAATAGCTAGCTCCAGTGTGACTTTGGGTCTTGTATGGCCCTGATAAGTCTATGTGTACCAATTCAAAAGGTCTGTTTGCCATAGAATCACTCCTCTCAAATTTGAGTCTGTGATGTTTAGCAAGACAACAAATTTCACAACATAATTCAGCAACACCTTGACAATTGCAAACAGAAATGTGCCTCATTTTATTCATTGAAGTGTGTCCAAGTCTAGCATGCATCAAATCAAGACTTGTTTCTCTCCTACTAGAAATGAGAGCTTCATTACATTTGCCATTATTCGGAATAACTACTCCTAATGACTCCTTAGAGAAATTGCTGACAATATTATTTCTTGACTTGAGCTTGTACAACCCTTGCTCCTTGTCTCCCTGTGCAATAATCTTAGCTGAATTGGGGCCCTGAAAATAGCATTGATTTGCATCAATAATCATCTTTCCATGATTATCTCTCAAGAATTGACCCACTGACAACAAATTATGTGTAAACCCTTCAACATATAGCACATTCTGCAATTCAAGATCCTTACTCAACTTCACTGTCCCAATTTCATGCACATTTTTTAATCTCCCATCAGGCATTCCAACAAAATTAGGCCTATCCAGTTTCTTAACTTTAAGAAGTTTGGATTTATCCCCTGTCATGTGGTCACTAGCACCAGTATCTATTATCCAAGTAGTCATGTCATTGACAGTTCTACCAGATTTTACATTAGAGGCAATGCATATACCTGTAAAATTCATGCTGGAACTGCTGCCATCCTCAATTGTGCTCATCTTCCCTTTTATGAGTTTTGCCACCTCCATTGCAACTGTATTCATCCAGGTTTTGTCTGATGGGGTTTCAGCTCCTAAGGAATTGCTTGTCTGTGCTCTGCTCTCCAGTGGACTGTCCATTCCCCTGTAGTTATCAGAAACACCCTGCTCTGCTATGTTGGCTGCATACTTTGATGTTCCTGTGGCCTGCTTCCCTTTCCATCAGTCAGGATATCCAATATTCCTGAAACATCCATCTGCCTTGTGTCCTCTCATCACACAAGTGTTATATTTGACATCTGGTTTGTCAACCTTGTCTTTCTTGTAATAGGGCTCCTTCCTATCATAGCTCCTCTTCTGATAGGATGACTGGTTGTACTGATTGTACCCTTGGTACCGCCTGTTTGCAGCTAGTGCAGTCTGATCAGATGGCAGGTTGAGCATACCTGAGATCTGTTTTTGTTGCTCTGCCTGTAGCATAAAGGAATATGCTTTGTTTGGTGGTGGTAATGGCTCCATGGCCAACAAATGGGTCCTGATGGTATCATACCCATCATTAAGCCCCATAAGGAACTGCATTGTTCTGTTCCTCCTGTCTGAGTCAACCAGTTTCCTCAGGATTGAGCAAGAGCAGTTCTGTAAAGCCCCACATTCACATTCAGGAAAGCCCTCAATGGCCTCTATCTCATCCCAAAGCATCTTCAGTTTGGTGTAGTATTCTGACATGGCAGTGTTGCCTTGCTGAGAGTTAGACAACTCTTTCTTCAACTGATAGAGAAGTGGAGCAGTGTTTTGAGCATATCTTTCTTCAAGTTCCTCCCACAACTCCTTTGCAGAATGAGCAAACAATAAACCAGCAGAGAGGTTGCTAGCAATGGAGTTAAGTATCCAACACCTTACCATATAATCAACTCTCACCCACTGTTGGTGCTTGAGTATATCAGTGATGGCTGGTTTTCTGCAAGATCCATCTATGAACCCAGCTTTGTTCTTGGCTCCTAAAGCCATAGTTATTGCTCTACTCCAGTTAAGAAAGTTACCACCTGTGAAAGTTGTCCCAATAAGGACCATTCCAGGACTGTCTGAGTTTGTGAGGTTAAGGGGATCTGCATTGTAGCAGGGATTTGTTTGGTTTTCTGTGTTTTGTTGGTTGTGAGTTTGGTTTCCGGAGTTGGTAGGTGTATCTACTACTGCCATTTTGTTTTCTGGGTTTGTTTGTGTTTATGGGTTTGTGTTTATGTGTTTGTGGAAGGTTTTTATGAAGGTTGCTGCATTATACTTTTGAGGAAAATTTTATGAGCCGAAGCTCTGATACCATGAGAAAATCAGCTTGAACATTGGCAAGCATTTCATTTATCTCATGACCTGTCTGAACTGTTACATATGGTGATCTATTTATACAACAATTGTGCGTTAGCTCCAAGCTACTACTACTTAACGTGGCATATCCACTGTAGTCTAGGACCACATCCAGTACATAAGTCAGCTGAATTATAGGAAGGAATCTTAGTACAATCATTAACTGGCTAGCACATGATCCTAGAATAGTACTCTGAAATCTAGCCGTTATTCCTCTGAAATCATCACCAATCATTATCTACTAGAATCTTCTTGCTCGATCATTATCCATCCACATCATCTGCTGAGTCATGACTCCAGCTCAGCATCATCACATGTAATTTCACAAAAACTGATTTAAGCTAACATAAAAACCAATTTTAACACAAAAATGTCTTAACTCACCTACTTGATACAAATATCAGACTCTTTTTTTCAAAATCATTGGGCCATAAATAATTCTTACATAATTTAATTTCTGTATGGCAAAATATTAAGTACTATTTTAGTAAGTTTGATACACAATATTAAATAAAGTATCATCAAGTTGATCTAGTAGTATAGATTGTCTCGTTGGAAAATGATTTGACTAAAAATGTGACCCAATTTCAAACGGAACCAAATAAATGATTCAATAACTCGAGATGACCCTAATCAAACCTTAATGCGATCCGAAAAGAATATCATGACCCGAGATTGAGAATGAGATAATCGGGCCCAAGTGACCTTGTGCATAATCGATCCGACTCACCTAACTGTCAAGTCCAACGAGGTACACCGCAAAGAGCATCTTTAACCATGAAGAGTTTGGTGTTCATAGGAGGTATTTGTCCCATGAACAAAAAGTAAGCTCCTTAACCATGAACAATTGATGTTCATGCAGCAAATTGCCGTGGTTTTCTTCGACTGAGCGAACCAAATGAAGAATGTTCATGACTGGAACCCGCACCATATTCAGCCTTTTTCCATATTTTTAAATGAAACAGTTCTCCTTTTTGATGGTAAAAGGGCTGAATAAGGTATAAGAAGAGTATGAGAGAAGGATGAATGAAGTTTTGTTTGTTTATGGTTAAGAAAGAAAATTGGGTTTTGTTTATGTGATGAACAAGGATGAGGTGGAAGGGAGAGAAATGATGAAAGAGAGGATGATGAACAAAATATTTGTTCATTGTTAAAGATGGTATAATATCACACAATCGTTAGCTCAAGAACAATGAAAATGCTCACTAGGCTTTGAACACCAAGCAGGACAACAGATGATGCCTGAATCAGGTATCAGCTAGCAGACAAGCCTTGAAGAATATGTTTCCCAGCCATAGGGCGTAGGCAAAGAACAGAAGAGAACAGAAACCCATTCCAACAACAAAGTAACAAATGATAATAAAAACTCATTTTCAAAGGCAGTTACTTAATTGATTTATCCAACCCAAGGAGGGAGGGGGCGATAGGTGAATTTTATGAGCTACCACGAAGACCTAATAAACAAAACTCATTCAGCACAGCTACAAGCAATATTAAACATTCACTGATAAGGCTACTAGCCATCTGCCAGCCAAAAGAAGAAAGCAGGGCCGCAGACTAGCCACAGAGCTTGGATACGGTTTCCCGATCGGAGATCCATGGATCACAGACGGTTACACCGCTAATAATGTACTTCGTATGTCTAGCAACCTTCACTTTGATATGCAAAAGCATTTACGGAGTACTACTAAACAGCAGAGAGAAGCATTTTGAAAATCAAACAGATGAATTCAAAATGAAGGTAGAATACAAGTAACTATTGCAACTACCATAAAACCTCGGAAAACCTCCTGAAAATGCCTATGAACTGGAACCATATTACCAGAATACAGGTTGGCAACTGATCAATCAAATATACATTCTAACTTAGTAATTAATCATAACTCAAAAGGTGGACAGTCACGAGAAGGATCATATAGTGTGATTGTGTGAGTTTCTAGTAAATGAAAAATTCGGCATACGTGAAGGAAAAAGGAAATCGCACAGGGAAGCCTGAGAAGCTACACAGACTAATTCTACTACAGTACTTCACCGAACACAGTTTCCCTGACTGTCAAAGTTCAAAGTTTAATAGATCGGGACAAGATGCAATATAATGCCACACAATCAAAGACTGAAGACAAGTAAATGGGATCATTTTCAGGAGACAATGTTAGACTCACAGCAAAACAACTTCAATTTTCTTTCTCTTCCACCAGGGAGAGCAGTGACACAACTAAGTCCTACTACACAAGATTACATAAAAGAGTCTGCAGTATGAAGTTCAGTAGAGAGTGGTAGATGAAGCTATATTCTGGAACCGATACCAGAGGAGTCACAAAAAACATTTCATTCCTCTGCAGGCACTTGAAATGACAGATACACTTCCCTAAACACTAGCAGCAGTTATATTACAAAAGCAAAAAGCTACACTGCATAAGACAGTTTTACATCAACTAGCAAATATTTCACCATTCTCAAGAACCTTCATCTTCATCCTTCACATCTGCTGACACCTTGCACTTTAAGAGATCATCTTTGAGTCGTTTTACTACTTTTGCATCATCCAATTCAATACAGATCTTGAGCTCAAAATTATCAGCCATAAATAGTTCTTTCTTGAATAAAATATTATGCAGAATGTAATGACATAGATGGTCTCTGCTTGAAACTAATTTGACTAAAAAGGTGACCTGATTTGAAACGGACCCAAATGAACGATTAAATAACCCAAGATGAGCCTAATGAAACCATATCTCAATCCAAAAGAATACCATGACCCGAACTTGAGATAATCGGACCCGAGATGACCCTATTCATAACCAACCAGACCCGACTCACCTGATTGTCAAGTCCATCGACATACAACGCCTAAGCGCCTAGTATTACAAAATCTTTCAGTCAAAAACAATGAAAATGTTCATTAGGCTTCTACCACTAAAGCAGAGACAGGGGATGATGCCTGAATCAGCTAGCAAAAACGAGATACACCGAGACAAGCCATAAAGAATATGTTTCCCAACTAGGGCGTAGGCAAAAGAACATGAGAACAAACAATGCCCATTACAACAACAAAGTAACAATTGATATCAAGAAATCATTCACTCATACACATACTACTGCTGCACCAGTCAATAAGTGAACGATAAGGCTACTTGCCACCTGCCAGCCAAAAGAAGAGAGCGGGGCACTAGCATTACGATACAGCAGACCACAAGAAGTACACCGCTAAAATGTATGTCAAACAAACTTCACCCCGAAATGCAAAGGCATCTATAACTAAACAGCAGAGAGAAGTACTTTGAATATCAAACAGATGAAATCAAATACAACTGGAACCATATTGCCAGTTTACAGGTTGCCAAATGATCAACCATATTTTACATTCTTCTTAGTAATTGATATTTAACTCAAAAGGGACAGTCACAATAAGGACCATATAGTGTGACTGTGAGTTTCTACTTAAATGCGAAATTTCGCATACGTAAAGGAAAAAGGATATCACACAGGGAAGCCTGAGAAGCTATACACACTAATAGAGTACTTTCCCAAACACAGCTACCATGACTGTCAAAGTTCAAAGGTTAACATATGATAAGATGCCACACAATTGAAGACAGGGAACAGTAAACAAGATCATTTTCATGAAACAATGTTAGACGCACACCAAAACAACTTCAATTTCTTTCTCTTCCAGGAAGTGTAGTGACATAAATAACTCCTACTACAAAACATTACAGAAAGAGTCTGATATTAAGTTCAATAGAGAAAGACCAATGAAGCAATATCCAGGACCAATACCAGAGGAGTCACAAAAAAGATTTCATTCCAACAGCAGTCAGTTGCAATGACAGTTACACTTCCCTAATAATAGCAGCAGTTATATTACAAAAGCAAAAGGCTATACTGTAGAAGACAGTTTGCGATCAACTAGCAAACACTCACCATTCTCAAGAACCATCTTCTACATCCTTCACATCTGCTGACGTCTTACGGTTTAAGAAATCATCTTTGAGTTGTTTTACTTGTTTTCCAGCATCCATGAGCCTCAGCTCTAGAGATAGAACCTTATCACGAAGCTCGCCCCATTTCAAGTCATATTCATTTAGATGATCATTGAATGTCTCCTCCGCTATACAGCGCATCCTTTTCTCATCTTCTTCTTGCTTAATACGTTCTCTCTCCAATTCCATAAAGCTCTTCACAACACCACCACTACCAGCATCTCTATAAATTGGCTCATCAGGCACTTGACAACGTTTTCGATATTCAGCAAACGCCCTCTGGGTGTCTTTTAGAGCCTTTCTGTACCCATCTATCACACTGCTCATCAGGTATAGCTCCTTGTCACGACAGCTTATATCTGCTAGTCTTCTTCTATGTAGTTCATCAAGCTTACCTCTCAAGTGCAGGATGACATTATCCTTTTCTGCCACTTGACGAGCATAGTATTGTTCAGAGGTACTTTCTCGCTGATAAGCTTCTTGTATAGCAGCATCATGGCTCATCTTAGCTTTCCCCACCCACTGCATCATTTGCTCTATGCACATATCAAAGTCAGATGTTTTATGATCCCACTGTCCATCCAATCTCATCCTCTTGTGACTCATACCATCATGCTCATCGTCAATCTCTCTCTTGCCAACATGATTAAACATGGAGGGGCCACCCATCATCATACTACTTTCAGGCCTGGATGACATGAGCTCCAAAGATGACTGACCACCTAGTTCTGCATTAGCAAATGCCAAGTGCCCTGCTTCAAATGCCTGCATGAGATTTGCAGGACTCATTCCATCCATGGGGCCCTTTTGCATAATTTTAAACCCTTGCACATGTCCGTCGTCTTCAACTTCCTCATCCTCGACATCTTCACAAACAGCATTCGCTCTTCTATCCTCAATGGAGACCTTTCCGTCAGCCATACTACAACGTTGTAGAAAATGCAGACCACCATTATTTCTACCATCCATTAGCCACTGCCCCTGCTCCTCTCCCCTGCAATCCCCATAGTCTATCATATCAGTATCCCTGTTCCCCTCCTCTTCCTCAGAATCCTCAACAACAGCATGGTCACCAGGCTCCATATTCTCCACCTTGTGTGTCTCATCAACAGTCCAATTATTCTCAACACTGTTTTCATTTCCCCCCTGATTTAAATCCTCGACCTTCTCTGCATCCTCATCATTATCCTTCTCCGCAACATCAGCAACACTATCCTTCTCTGCGACATCAGCTACACTATCCTTCTCTGCGACATCAGCTACACTATCCTTCTCCGCAACATCAGCAACACTATCCTTCTCGGCCATAACCTCATCACCATCCTTTCTAGCTACATCGTCCCTACCATCCTTCTCACCCATGTCGACATCACCTTCCTTTTCACCCATATCAGCATCACCATTCTTAACAACAGCAACACCACTATCCCCAACATCATCCCCCACAATATCATCCACCTTCACAGTTTGCTCCTCCGACTTCTGTCCACCCAAGGACGACTCCTCAAAGTCCAACATCTTCGCATCACCGCCATCATCATCATCGTCATCATCCTCAACTAAAACCTCCTCCACCTTCTCATTTCCCACCCCACCCTTCGAACTCTCCTGCAATAAATCCCCCCTCTGCGCCTTAATCAACTGCTGCAAATGCGAAGCATAGTAACACTCCTTCAACCCCGTCCCTTGCGACAACTCCTTCTCCACCATATACCAAATCAACCCCGCCCAATCCACCTTCTGCGGCCACCCCTCCTTGACCAAATTCATCCAATGCACAACCTCACTCGGCGTAAACCACACATCCCCATGCAACAACATCCAATTCGACACAAACTCATCAAGAAACCCAATAAACTCAGCCGAAAACCTCTCCCTCTCCCCCTCCCCCTCCCCACCCTTCTTCACCTGCGCAACCGGCAACTTCAACGCCTTCCCTAACGCAACCCGACTAACACCAACAATCATACCACCAACCCAACTCTTACTCTTCTTCTTATTATAAGTCACAACCAACTGCATAACAAGATCACTCCTCACACTCCTATCAAACTCCACATGCGCAAAATCCCACAGCCCCAACCTCCTCAACCCCTCCTCAAACCTCCCAAAGTCAAGCATTTTCCCAGGCACAAACCCCACACCCTTAAAAACCTTACATAAAGTCTCAACCTTTCTCTCCATAGCAACCTGCTGATTCTTCTTCCAACATGACTTCTTCCTCTTATTACCCTTCCTAACACTACTACTATGCTTCTTCTTAACAACTACAGTATTAGACATAGTCATAACTATACCTTCCTCCTCTTCTTCTTCTTCTTGGTCAGATATTTCTTGATCATCAACCAAAAAAGGTGGTTCCTGGGGGCCACAGTGAGTTTCCTGATCTGGGATTTTGTGGGGGTCAATATAAGAACAATCTGGAAGTGGGTTTTTAATTTCAGGAGTTGAGGGTGAAGATTTCTGACATGGGTCAGAATCAGCAGGTTGGTTACTATTAGGGTTTATTGTTGTAGTTTGGGGGTTGTTTGGTTGGTCAGATTCTTTTGGGGGTGAATAATGCGAAGGGGAATGGGGTGGTGAATTAGACATAATAAGTTTGAGGGGATTAAATTGGATTTGGGAGAGGGGATTTGAATGGGAAATGATGGTTACTTGTTGGAATTGTGAAATGATGGCTACAGTGGTGTTTATTGGAAAGGAGGAATTAAGGGGTGTTTTTAATTGATCTGTCTATTCAATGACCGGTGACCGGACTAAAGATGAAGCACCAGTGTTTCAATTCTCAATCAAATTTGACCAAAGTCATGGATGCATTTGCCCTCATTCGCCTAATTTGGCAAAGAGTGGGTAGTAATAATAGGTTGAACCGCTAGTCTTGCGAGAGACTGTCAACTTTTATTTAGAAAAGTAGATCAAGCTATGCTGGACAATAAAGATATATAAATCTCCAACTAATTTAGGCTTATAAGGAGCATAAGAAAATTTAATAACTTAAAAGTTGGTCTACTTTTATAACAAAAGTAAACGGTCTTTTTTAATAATTTGTTTAGGTCGAATTAGCGGATAGTGGGTTAAACACACGGGCTTGATCGATTATTTTTTGGTGAATTGGATTTAATAATTCTAACTTTGGAATATTGGTCAATATTAATCATAATTTTTCTTTTGAACGTCAATAATCTCAACTTCAGTTGGTTGACCAATATTGCCCACCTAGACGAACGTTGTTAGTATCGGTGTGTTAGTTGTTTTCCAATATTCTATTTTTATCTGATTTCGCTCAATTTTCTATGTTTGGTTGTGGTTTTTTTACCTTCCAATTTTGTTCATATTTACACCTTTTTAAGGATGACCTTTGGGCATGCATGAGATAATGGGCTTCTATAAAGGGCTGTTAGGATCTTCCTGTGATAAATTGGATATGGTAGATATGGATGTTTTGGCTCTGGGATCAAAACTATCCAAAGATCAGTAGTTAAGCCTTATAAAGGAACTGTCTAGAGTTGAAGTGTTTATGGCTTTATAGAGTATTGGCAGTGACAAAGCACCTGGCTTAGATGGCTACAATGCTTTATTTATTGGTGATGATATAACTGGTGTGCAAGAGTTCTTTCAATCAGGAATTATGCCTGAGGAGGTAAATCTTACAGCAGTTACTTTAATCCCTATAGTTAACTGCCCGGCCTGCTTCTATTAAAGAGTTCATGCCTATGTCCTACTGTGAAGTGTTACATAAAATAATAGGTAAAATCATGGCTGCTAGATTAGCAAATGGTGTGTTTTAAGTGGTTGATGTTGCACAATCTGCATTCATTCCTGGGAGGTGTATTCTTGATAATATCATGACTCATTATGAGTCATGAAATTATCAAAGGGCATAATCAGAAGGGAAAATTCTATCATAGAGCTATCAGACATGCGTTGGCTGCCAAGAAGTCCCAATTCAAAAAATGAACGTGGCGGAGATGCGTATTTTACGTTGGATGTGTGGGCATACTAGG